>JAUKPQ010014286.1:0-14125 GCA_032273045.1 Chloridella minuta
GCACGTGCTGCCAATTATCATGATTTAAGTAGTCCTGTGTCTAATTCAACCATTATGGATTGGGATGATGATTTGTATATGAGTGGAATTGGAGCCGATGATGGCACTCCTGGCCCAGCAGGTGTTGACGGAACCGCAAGTGGAGATAATTCAGTATTTGATTGGCAAGAATCATTAGGAGATTATACGGCTGTAACAGGCTCGTCTACTCCTTTAGTTGCAGGAAAGGCATATGAAATATATATAGCAGATGAATTAACATCTTGGGCAGCAAGAACTATCGACACAAAAGGAACTCCTAATTTCGGAAGCAAAACCGTTAATTTATCGTTTACCGGAGCTAGCGCTTATGCGGGTTCTCATTTAGTTGGTAATCCATACGCTTCAGCTATAAACTATTCTGCTTGTACAAAAACTAATATAACAGGAAACGTTTTAATATTAGATAACACAGGAAACTATACAGATTATGGCTCAAGCCCAGTTATTCCTCCACATCAAGGTTTTTGGATCACAGCTTCCTCTGCTGGCTCATTAGTATTTACAGAAAATTCTAAGTCAACAAGCACTACAACTTCATTTTTCCGTACCATTCCTAATTATGGCATTAAATTAATGTTTTCTAGTCCTTCTCTTCCTTTTTACAATGAGAATACGATTAATTTTAATGATAATAGCAATTTAGGTTATGATAGAGATATGGATGCTCTTTATATGAAAAGCCCAAATAAAAATGCACCAGCTATTTATATGTTAACAAATACAGACGCTAAATTAATAACAAATAATATTAATACAGAAGAAGATAATATTACTGTTCCTTTAGCAATGTATACGCCAATAGAAGGTGTGTATTATATAGAGCCAAATGTGTTGAGCACAAATAATTACAATTACGTTTGGATTGAAAATACTAAAACGGGCAAAAAATATGAATTAAATTCTTCTATTACTGTTGTAGGAAAAGAGAATAGCACTAATACAGACTACGTATTAAAGTTGAGTAAAAAAGCTACAGAGTCAGATGTGAATCAAGCCATATTTGATAATGATATGATTGTGTTTGGGTCTGAAAACACCGTGAATTTAAAATCTATAAATAGCACACACTACCTTTCTAAAGTAGCTATTTATGATATTTCAGGAAAATTAATGTTTGAAGAAAACAACATGATTGTGGAAGCTGGACATACTAATAAAGTTGATATTTCTAATTTATCAAGTGGTGTTTATATCGTTAATGTAACTGACTTATTAGGTCATGTGAAAACACAAAAAATCATTCGTTAAGAATTAAATATTACAGAATTCATTATAAAAAAGAGCCGCTCAATGAGCGGCTCTTTTTTATTTATATTTTCCCTCTTCTAGTATTTATAGGCGGTTACATAAACAGAATAGATTTTAGTAAAAGTCATTCTGAATTTGTTTCAGAATCTCATCATATTTAAGGTATGATTAAGTACTAGAAACAGTTTCCGTAATTTGCGCTGTTCTATCCTCCTTCAAATCATTGATATAATTCAAATAAGATACTTTGTTATAATAGTAGAGAATAACAAAAAAAGGAAAGCCATTTAAAAAATAATGTCCTTGCCTAAAGAGATTTAATAGTATCATGACTAACACACCATTACTGATTAACCAATGATAGGTTAAATGCTCTTTGTCTCTTTTCACATAACACCTCACTAGGATAATTAAAAAAATTAATAATCCAAATAAACCAGTCTCTGACATTAATCTTAAAAACATCGAATTGGCGTCCTGTCCATTAAAATTAAAACCAAAGGTTTTAAAATTTTTAGCTAATGAATATTTTTCAAAGGCCACAGGATGAGATCCTATTCCAGTACCAAATATTGGATTGGTTTGAAAATTTTTTAAAGCTACTGTATAATTATTATATAGAATAAATGAAGAACCATGTGTTGTTCCTTGAACAAATTCTTCTCCGGAAAATAAACTAACCAATCCGTCTAAACGATACCTAAAATCTTTCACATTATTGTATAAAACATTAAAAGTTAATATAGTAACTGGAATTAATATGATAATATAACGAACCAAACCATAACTAATGGCTAAAAATATAAACGTTAAAAATATCCCTGCTTGTCCTAATCCAGAAAAAGAAAGTACATAAACAGCGATAATGGCAATACCTTGTATCCTTGTTAGATAATAATTCTCTCTGTTAAATAAATTATAAAGTGATACGAAAAATGCTGGTGCTAACACACAAGCTAAATGCGTAGGCTCTGAGAAAACCGAATTAATTCGCATCCCAAACAATCCGCCACCTGCAAATCCCCATTTATTAAAAATTCCAAAAAATGTATAACCTGCCCTAAATCCTATTTGATACGACGCAAATTGAAATAAACCTAAAAGTGCCGCAAAATAAGATGCTTTTAAATACCATTTAAATAAGTTTTCGACTTCAAAATTAACCTCATTAAATACATAATAATAAAATGAATAGGATAAAAACAATCCTAGAAAGACTTTAAAAAATTGAGCAGCCGTATCATTTCCAGCCCAAATATTAACTACTCCATTAATTAATAGAACCAGAAAAATAAAGAAAAGAGCCCGATTAAATCCAAAGCGAAAAATAAAACCAGGTAAAAGCACAATGTAGATTAAATAGCCTATGTAAAATTCAAAGGGTTCTTTAAAAAACACGTAAGAATTTACGAAGATAGAAATGTAAATACATAATACTATCCAAAAATTCTTACGACTTTGCTCTATATATGGAATTGCGTTCACTTATTATCAATTACTTATTTAGAGGCAATAAACCAGCGATTGTGTTCAATAGGTCTATCTTCTTTTACAAAAGTTCGATACCAACCCTGATCAATGATTTTTGTTTTGTATCCTAAATCTTGAAGAAAATTAATACAATCAATTTCTAATTGTTTGGTATGTGTTTCAATCACAAAATAACAATTATTATTAATGGCTGTATTTTTCATCCCGTTTAAAACATCCATCTCTCCTCCATCAACATCAATTTTAAATAATAAGGTTTTATTCTTTTCTTGAAAAAGAGTGTCAATACTTACATTTTTATCATTGTCTAAATTTGAAACAAATTTATCATAGTGATGATAATCTATTTTAAAGCTATTCAATTTAAAATGTTCTTCTTGCTCTATCTTAAACTTTGTTTGTGCTTCAAACATATAGATTGTTCCAGTTGGATTATATTTCCTATACAATAAACTGTAATAACCATCAGATGCGCCAATATCAAAGAAATAATTACAATTTTTAGAGTAATTCATAAATGGTTTCTGAATCTCTCGTTCATCTAATCCTATTATTCTTTGAGCTTTAGAAGAAACATCAATATTCATTTTCAAGCATTTGCCTATACCGCCTTTAATTGTTTGAATTTGGCTATCACCAAATATCATTTTTTTTACTAGTTTTTTCATTTTATAGATAATATACAGTGTTACTTAATTATTATGTTGATCTATTTTCTCTAGAAAAAAATCAAGTCTATTTTTATATTTACTCCATGAATAATTTAAAGCCGAAGTACGTGCTTTTTTACTCATTTCTTGAAACTCATGTTCAGTTTTATCTACTATTTTTTCAATTGCTTGTTTAATAGCATCTATATTTCTGATAGGAACAATATATCCATTTTCATCATCATTAATTAATTCAGGTCCAATAGAATGAGTAGTGGTGATCACTGGAAGACCTGCTGCCATGGCCTCAACAATAACCAAGGCAAACCCTTCAAAAATAGTTGGAAGTACTAATACATCAAACTCATGATACATCTCAAATAATTGTTGTTGAGAAACTGAACCATGATACGTATATACATCTTTATATTTTTCGAAAGCTACTCCTGAACCAAATACATTTCCAATAATATGTAATTCAACCTCTGATTTACTGAAATGTTTCATGGCTTCTAGCAAATAATAAATTCCTTTTCGTTGAGTAACCGTTCCAGCATACAACAACTTTAAAGGTTTATGTTTGTCTCGATTTTTTTCAAGATATTTAATATGTTCTACATCAGCTCCTAATGGCAAAATATGAATTTTATCTTCTGATATTCCAGATTCGGTAAGAGATAGCTTTGTGAAAGCTGATGCAGCTATCACGATGTCAGCCTCATTAGGCTCTTCAACTAAACGCTTTTCATAATGCAAAGGAAAATCAACATTTGAAATACTATCGGCCCATTCGGGATGCAATTGTTTTTCTTCATTTAGAATACGTTTAGCAAATGTGATGTGAGCCGTAGCTAATTCACAAATCGCTATTCCTCCATATTTTTTAACGGCTTTTATTGATTTTAAACAACTGCCCTGAAATCCCCAAAAATATTTTGGTTCAGTTTTAGATAAAATAGTTGACATATAAGTGTCAAATTTTTCATCACGACTGTAAACTAACTCTTCAATTTTTTTTGAATCATACTTAAAAATCTTCCCAAGATGTTCGGGAATTTCGAATCGCCAGTTAGCTACAACTTTCTTTCCAGCTAAACCTGTTAAAAATCGTCTTGTCCAAAATTGATTATTCTTTTTTAGAAAATAATTTTGAAGTCTATTATGTTTAATATAAGAACTCGTATAAAATTTATTTAAATAACCAAGGTCATTCAAACTTTTAGCCACATGATAAGAATGTTGTTTCCCAGAATGAGATATAACTATTTGTTGATTTGGCTTCAATTATTTCTTTTTTAATCCAAATAACGCAATATGCAAAGCAGAACGATAAGGATTCACTCCTTGACTTCTAATACCTGTAATTAACACCTCACATTTTGATTTAATGGCTTTGTAATTATTGAAAACAGAATACGAATAAAACAATCCATCCGCTTCTGAAATTTGATAACGTTTTCCTTTTGTTCTTATTAAATTAAAAACGTTCCATAAACCAAAGAAATTTAAAGCTTGTTTAAATGATCTTGAAAGTAATCCTCCTTGTCCGAAGTTGTTTGAATCTGAAATAAAAACACCGATAGCACCAACTCTTAACATCTCGTTCACTACTTTTTCAGGATATCTAACATGATGCAACACTCCATATTCGCAAACTAAATCATAACTATTATCCTTTAAATTCAAGTTGTTGCCATCTCCATCAATTAGCTCTGATGTTAATAAGCCTTTTTTATAGCCTTCTTCGCGTAATGCCTCCACTGGTTCAATCCCCAACACTTTTAAATTAGGGAATCTACTCTTTAAATACAATAGAGTTCTTCCAGTTCCAGCACCAATATCCAATACTGACTTAATATTGTAAAATGAAATATAAGCGCTCATTAATTCTAAAGCTAACATATGCTCCTTATCCGTATGCAAAACATGCATACTATCATACTGACTGGCTGTAGAGGCATAGTATTGTTCTTGAATTTTTTCTGGTGTTTGTTCCATCGTCATTTATTTATGTATTCTTTTTTGAATTTCTTGAATTTCTTTTTGAATAACCTTTTCCCATAAAAAATTATTCTTTACTTTATGTAATGCCTTACGTTTATACTCTAAAATTTTTTCCTCAGGTAATTGTATTAATTTTTCTAAAACAATTTTAATAGCATCAGAAGAAAATGGTGGGATTAAAAAACCTTCTTCATTTGAAACCAATACTGAAATCGCTCCAACATCTGTTGTTACAATACCACAACCACTTGCCATTGCTTCCACAATCACATTTGGCATTCCTTCAGAATGAGAAGGTGCCACTAAAAAATCAGACTCTTTTAAAATGGCTTTAATAGCTTCCTCGCTTTTTAAAACACCATGATATACTAAAGAGCTATGCTTAATCTTTAATTCCTCAGGTAACTCTCCAATAAAATGAAACTTAAAATCGTGCAATGATATCATTTGAGACAAAGCCTCATGTAGTTCAACAATCCCTTTTCTAATATCATAGCGTCCTACAAAACAAAACGTTCGTTTTTTCTGAATGATTATATTTTCATTGAGCCATGTTTGACTAATTCCAGTAGAAATTTCAATCATTTTAGAAGATGGTAAATGAAATGCATCCTGAGTCATTTGCGTTAGTTTGCCTCCATAAGAGTACACATAATCAGCATTTTGATTTAAATAACTTACCAAAGGCATATACATGATTTTTCTTATTTTATTTTTGAAAGAGTTTGTTTTCTGTAAAATCTCGTAACCATGAAGTCTCAATGCAATTGGAGCTAAAACAACGCCCTTTTTCTTTTCTTTAATAAAACGCCAACCGCAATAGCCTTTTGTATAAATATAGTCAACTTTTGGCTGCTTCACAAAGGTTTCATACAATGAAGAGCTATAATCGTAAGATTCTTTAAAGTAATGTCCTGGGTACTTTTTATACTTTGGGAAAGAAAACACAAATGAATTCAAATAGTTTTTTTCTTCCTCACTAAAGAACTCTAGTTTTGAAATATCATAATGGCTTTCATTACTGTGGTATAAATCAACATAAACACCATTTTGCAAAAAATACTTCACTAAAAAATAACTGTGCTTTTGCATACCACCTATTACATAAGGCCAAATTCCATCAGTTATTAAAGCAACTCTCATCTTAATTTTTGTGATTTATCAATAGTTTATTGTATTGACTCCTAAAATGAGTTTTCGAAAAATTATCAAATGTCTCAACAAATTTTGAGTAATCTCCTAAATGATCAGAAATAATAACCTTTAAACCACAAGCGATATATTCCGCAAATTTTACAGGAGAGGCTACTTGATTTGTAACCGTTTCTTCTCGTAATAATAGCCCATAGTCTGCGGCTAACAAATACTTAGGTACATCGTTCACTTTTAATTTTTTACAAATAATTTGATAAGGAAATTGATGTTGAAGTTTTAAGATGTTTTCATCCATATCTGACAAGAACACCAATTTATAATTAAAATAAGATTATATAATTTGAGCAATATAATTATACAACATATCAAAGGATTGCCATCATGCCACAGATCCTGAATACACAAAAACAATGGAATTTTCATCAAATCCAATAGCGTTTCTAGTTTCATTAATTGTTTGTTCGGTTAAAACAACTTCTTCAAATAACTTATTTAAAGTACATGGAATAACTACATGATCATTTGAATGGTAACCAAACTCATGTTGCCAATACTCAATTAATTTATTGGAAACGGCCATTCTATAATCCGATTTTATAACCACTTCTTTTTCTAAATTAAATATTTCTGAAAGCATCTTTGGATTTTGAATCACTTGATACTCATCCCACTCGGCTTTTATAGCTCCTCTCCCATCATAAATAACGTCTTTAACTCTTCCTCTAGATCGAATCTTTAAAGCTAATTGTGTTGCCAAGACGCTACGTCCAATAATTTTTTTTGGTTTTTTGAGTAGAACTACTAAAAACAATAACATAACATTCCAACGCCATCTATGAACACCAGGAAACATGGGAAGAACAATTGCATCAGATAATTCTGACTTTATTTTAGTCTTATGATTAAAATAATTTCGAGTAGAAACAAATGATACTAACTGTACCTTTTCTTGAAATTGTGTATTTAAAAACTTTACAACATCAATCACCTGGCTAGAAAAAATTCCAGAAGGTGCGTCGTTAAAAGTTAAATACAATATCACGTTTACTTCAGTAAATAATTCAAGATACGTTCTGTTGATTTACCGTCCCATAACCTTGGCACTTTCCCTTTTTTATAAACCCCAGATTCAATTTGAGAAACGAAATTCTTTATAATATCAACTTCAAATGGCACTAGGGTATTTGTTCCCTCTGTAACTGTTACAGGTCTTTCTGTATTAGGCCTTAAAGTTAAGCAGGGTTTTCCTAAAAAGGTAGACTCCTCTTGAATACCACCACTATCTGTAATAATAAATTTACATTCCTTAACTAATTTCTGAAACCCAAAATAATCTAAAGGTTCAGCTAATATAATTTTTGGATTCGTCAAAAATTTCTCCTTTAATCCAAATTCTTCAATGCGTTTTAATGTACGAGGATGAATAGGAAAGAATACTTTATACTTTACAGTTAAATCTTCTATCAACTTATAAAGTTTATGAAGCTCCTCATAATTATCAACCGTTGCTGGACGATGCATCGTCATTAATACAAAATCGTTTTTAGATAATGCATATTGATTTAATACATCAGAATTGTCAATGTCTTTTTCAAAAGCAACCATTGTATCAATCATCGTATTTCCCACAAAAACTAGCTTATCTTCCTTTACACCTTCCTTTATCAAATTATCGTACCCACTTTGCTCTGTTACAAAAAACAAGTTTGATAATTTATCGGTTATAATTCTATTATGCTCCTCGGGCATTGTTTCATCAAAGCTCCTTAAACCACTTTCGATATGTGCTAATTTTATTCCCATTTTATTAGCTGTGATAGTCGCTGCTAACGTTGAGTTAACATCTCCAACTACAATTAATAAATCAGGTTTAAAATCTTTCAATATTAACTGCTCCAACTTTTGCATAATCTCAGCAATCTGAGAATTTGGCGAACCTTGTGATATATTTAAAAAATAATCAGGTATCAAATTAAATTGCTTAAAAAACACATCAGCCATCTTATCATCGTAATGCTGTCCTGTATGAACAATTTTCAAATCCAGTGATGGAAAAGTTGATGCTATTTTTTTAAATTGAGTCACCTTAATAAAGTTAGGTCTTGTTCCTATAACAATTAATATTTTCATTTAATAAGTATTAAAGTTTGTTTAAATTTATTCATAACACAAAATAGTTGAAGCGTTTATATATGTTTTACAGAGCTATAAATAGTTTCTAAATTACTAATAATAACAGATTCAGAAAATCGCTCCTTACAATCTTCGCTAATTTTAATAGAATTATAAAATTCGTAATCCTCCACTAATTTCATCATAGCCTCATGAAAACAAGTTGCTTCTGTCGTTGAAACAATAATGCCATTATTAGAATTCACAATATCTCTTGGCCCAACCGAATCAGTTGTAATTACAGGCTTACCACACGCCAAGGCCTCTATTAAAACAACTCCAAATGTTTCAAATGTACTTGCCAGCAAAAAAACATCACATTGAGACATTTCGTTAGCTACCTCTTCTCTTGATAATTCACCTAAAAAAACAACATTATCTTTAATTCCAAGATTATGCGCATAGGCTTCTAAATCCTTACGAATGCTTCCCTCTCCTCCAATTTTAAAAATAGCAAGAGGTGTTTTTTTTACTGTTAAAAAAAACGCATCTAACATCAATTTATGATTTTTTCTTTCTGTCAAAAAAGACATGGTAAAAAAAACCGGTCTGCTTTTGTCTATTATTTTACCAACCTGTTTTTCAAAAAAACGACTATCAACCATATTGGGAAGAACTTTAAAGTTAGCTTCAGGCAATTGTAGTTTATCAGCAAGCAATTTTCTAAAACCCGAACTAACAACTAAATTGCAACTCGATTTTTTATAAATTGATTTTGCAATATTAATATCTGCAGCGTGTTTAACACCTCCTGTAATAAAAGGCGTATAATGTTCGGTAACAACCAATGGAATATTTCTTTTTTTTGAGATATAATCTGCGGCTATCGCTCCATAAAAAACAGTATGAGCATGAATAACGTCGGGTGTACCAAATGTTTTCTCATACTGTAGATATATTTTAAATATCTCTCTTTTAAAAAAATGATAATTAAGTCTATAAGATCTAGGTATCATAGCTTTATAACCACAATAATAAGTTGGTAAACCATTATCCTGAACAATTTCTGTCTTAATTTTTAACTTTGAAGTAAATGATAAAAAAGTTGGATAAATAATACCCACTTGATGCCCTGCTTTCATTAAACCTCTGGCTTGCTCTTCAAAAAAAGAACCTATGACTAAATTCTCATTAGTTTTGTACCAAGAAGGGATAATTAAAACGTGCATTATTTAATTTTTTGCAACCAAATACTTCCTTTATAAGGAACATTTTCTTCGTAATAATTCATTTTAGTTTTTAACGTATCCGAATAATCTCTGTACATAAAATGAGACATCCAAATAATTTTGTACGTTTCATTATTGCACAAAAATGCCTGAAGCAAATATTGTTCTAACCACATACGCTCTCCGCTATAGATCCACTCGTGTGGATACTCATAAGGAAAGAAGATATCATGAATATGAACTATAACTCCCTTATTTAATTGAGGTAACAATTCTAAAATTTCATAATTCACATCGCCATCTATTTTAACGGTATGTGTTGAATCTAAGAATAATACATCATTTTCTTGTAATGATTTAAAAAGTGATATATCCACATCTTGAATTCTCTTATCAATAATACTTTTTAATCCAGGTATACCTTTCTTTAAACTTTCGTTAGGATATGGTTCAATTGCAACAAAATCAAATTCTTTACCAGTTTCCTTTTCATTTTGTAATAATGCTTTCGCCGTAATCATTGTGCTATAACCCGAACCAACTTCTATGACTCTACTTGGTTTAAAATCTCTAATCATACAATGTAGCATTTGAGAATCAACACTTCTAAAAGAAGTTTGGCTAATATGAAAATCGTAGTAATTAGTAGGCTGTTTAGGCCAAGCATCGTACTCTGCTCTGTAATTATTTGAAAATTTATCTAGTAATGCTAACTGTTCTTCGGGATTAACAACAAGACCATGCATTTTACTTTTTCTTGAAAACACATTTTTATCCAAATAATTCAAATCAGGGATATTTGAATAATAATGATTTCTAGTAACATTTAGATCATATTTTTGCCAATATGCTAAAGGTTTTGATAAAAGAAACTTATGCAATAATTTTCTTTTTATTTTGTAAAATATACTCATATTGTTTTAGATTTTTGTCCAATTACTTGGAACGATTTGATTATTATTAAATTCTTCTTTTTTAAACCATTTATTTGGCGCAATCACCATTTTATGTTCATGTTTAGAAAGCCAAGCTCCCCACCATGCAAATGTAGAGTTTGAAATTATAAAATGTTTACACAATGTCATCAGTTGTAAATAATTTCCAGCATATTCTCCCGCATGCTCATCATCTACATATACTATAGGAACCTGATACTTCTCAAATTCTTTTTTACACCAATTAATATCATCCGAAAAAACAAAAAAGGTGGGTGATGATACTTTATGTTTCATTATCTCTATAGCTTCATCATAATAGCTCATTGGCAAAGTACCAATAATATCACTATATAAAGGACTTGAAACATAATCTCCTCTTCTAACGTGAACAGCTACACTAGCGCTAGATTCCAATAAATCTGCTAACTTAAAACTTATAGGCAATAATTTGTTTCTAAATTTATATAATTCCCTAATCTCGTTAGCATACTTTTTAAAATACAATTCACTTTGAAAACTACCAACTAAACACACATCATCTTTTATTTTTAATAAATCAGCGTCAAACTCTCTTGATTTTTCAATGATAAGTTTGTGTTTTTTAAATTGCCACAAACACTTATTATATAATTTACCAATAAAGTTCGTGTATTTTCTTCCATTAAAATACTCAACATCATGTTTGTTAGCAAGAGTAATATCAATATCAAATATTTTATTTAATACTAAGGCTCTATGTGTCACTACTTCATCTGGAAGAGACCTATCTAACAATAAGGTGTCATCCACTTTTAAACTAACTTTTGAAGTATTGGCAAGAGAAGATGCAAATGCATATTGAAACATTTGATTTCCTAATCCCCCCATTAATCTTAATAAAATCATTTAATCCTTAATGTCTTTTTATAAAAATATTTCAAACAAAGCGTCATAATATTGATACTTGGGAATTTAAATAAAATTAAACCTATTAATTTCTTATTAATAGTGCCATTCTCTTTTAATGCACAATCAAAATATCTCATCAAATATTTATTTAAATGCGCCACACGTTCTCCGAAATTTAAACAATCTATTACATCCTTATTCGAAAAAGTAATATAATAACTTTGCAAATATCTTCCTGCATTTAAAAAATTATAACCAGACATTGTATCTTCTGATTTAAAGTAAACGGTTGTATGATGATAGCTTTCAAACAAAGGATATTGACACAAAATTCTTAGCCATAAATTATAATCTTCTGCAATTTTTAAGTCTGTATTAAATTTTAAATCTTTTAATACCTCAGAACTTAAGCAAACGTTATTTACTGTTATAGTACTTATATTTAAAACATATTCTAATGCATTACCCGAAATTTTAGTTATTGGTTGCAATACTCTCTCTAATTTTTCGTTTTCAAAAAAGGTAAATGTTCTATACAAACCATTTTTTTGCAAATTTTGCTCAATACATTCTTTTAAACAACTTAAATGATTATTTAAATAATAGTCATCATCATCCAAAAAACAAATCCACTTTCCTTTAGCCAACTGAATTCCCTTATTCCTAGCCGCTGGCAAATAAGCATTGTTTTGTTTGTGATATGTGAATTTATTTTCAGATTGATATTTTTGAATGAGTTTAGTATAATCTTCTAAAGAGCCATCATCAATTAATAAAACTTCAAAATCTTGACATTCTTGTTGCAATACACTTTCAATTGCTCGTTCTGCTAATTTAGGTCTATTGTAAGTAGGAATGATAACTGAGAAAAAAGGCCTACTACTCACGATATTGAAAACAATGTTGTATAATTCTCTGAAAATTTAGAATCACTAAAATAGGATTTAGCTGTTTCAAAAGCTGCTGAAGATAATTTACGGTAATAGGATTCATCTGAAGACAAAACCATTATTTTTTCACAAAATAAATCACATATTGTTTCTTCATCTAATAAGGAATTTATTAGAATCGCATTTTTGTTATTTTCTAAAACAAAAGGTATTCCACCCACATCTGTGCTCACTGGAACAGCGTTGTAAAACATGGCTTCAGAAATGACTAATGGAAATCCCTCTGTTTCTGATGTCAACATCAAACAATGTGCAGTTTGGTAAAGTTCAATGATTTCATCAGCATCTTTCAAATTCGAAATAATTGTTATATCTTTTGAATTATAATTAGTTTTATATGAATCAAAATCACCTATCATATAAAACTGATACTTTCCTGAATACTTGTCTGTAAGTCTTTTGGCAACTTCAAAAGCTATTCGTGGACGTTTTTCTGATGAGTTTCGTGCAACAAATACTATTTTAAAAACACCGTTTAAATGTTTGTCATAAGATGCAACAGGTTCTGTATTTTCATTAAAAGCTGAATTATAAATCAACTTAAACTGACTAGAATCAATTGTTGGCAAATTGGATTGATAAAAAATTTGCATCTTTACTAAAGAAGGTTCATTAACAAAAATTCGAGTGTTTATTTTATGAAATACATCTTTAAAATGAGTATTACTAACCTCAAATGGAGGATTATAGGCATGAACTAAATCAATCACTTTCAAATGAGGATTGTTTAATTTGCCTACCATCTGATAATAAAAGCTACTGTTACTACCAAATATCAATTTCAACTTAGATTGATTAATTGTGTTTATTGTTGAACTTAATAAATCATCATTTAATCTAGTACTATCGTAACGAAACCCAAGATCAATAACAATTCCTAGTTTTTGAAATTGTTGTTTATATGTGTCTAAACTTGATTTTCCTGTAAAAACAAACACTGGTTTTAATCCAGATTTTATAGCGACCTGAGCAACTTTTAAATGAACTTTTTCAGCACCTCCTGTATGATAATAAGGAAAAACAAATATAGAATCGGCTACTGATATAGCTTTTAGTAAGTCTTTTTTAGTTTTTAAAAATAACAAAGCAAGCTTTGTGTCTTTTAATAAAAGCAAACAGATATAAAACCAAAAACTCACGATGATGTTACTACTCTATTTCTTTGAATATCCAAACTCTTTAAGATATTAGTGAGTTGTTGCATTTTAACTTTTGTGTCTAAATACTTTAATGCTAATAGCCTGATTTTTTGGGGATGATTCTCAACAGAGTAAACTGATTCTATAAATTTCTCAACGTTAATAAAATCAACAGGCGATTCATCTGACGGAATTTGAAGATAGTATGGTAAAAAATCATTACACTCCATTAAATCCGTATCATCGTAGCCAATAATACAAGGAAAACCGTAGCCAAAA
>JAUKPQ010014297.1:0-14112 GCA_032273045.1 Chloridella minuta
TTGTAACTGTTTCTGAAATGACTAATCAAAACTGAGGTCAGAATGATGAGGTTGTAAATTTAATGGCCGCTATCGGATTGAAATTAGGACAAACTATTGATCTGAAAAGTCTTAGATATGGTAGAGTACTTTTCTATGTAGATGCCGATGTTGATGGTAATTCAATTGCGGCTCTTCTTTTAAATTTCTTTTATAAGTATTGGCCAGATATGTTCGATAGAAAAATGGTTTATAAAGTTGAAACTCCTATTGTAGTTGCTATTCCAAGAGCTAAGACCAAAAAGAAAATTCTTTTCTATACACAAACGGAATATAATGAATGGTCTGAGAAAAACGATTTAAAACTATTTGAAATTAAGTATAAAAAAGGTTTAGCTGCTCTAGTTGATGATGAATATCAAGATATTATAAACACACCTAGATTGACCTTGATAACTAAAGACGAAGTATCGGATAAATCTCTTGACATCTGGTTTGGTAAAAGTTCTGATTTGAGAAAAATTGAACTATTGAAGTAATGAATCTGGAATTACTACAAGTCTATAATTTTGATAAAAAAAATAGATATGGAGCAAATAGTGATGGTGGATATGTAATAGCTGAACTTGATGGTGGATATGATTGTTATATCTCTGCTGGAATATCTAATGAGGAAAGTTTTTCACGAGATTTTATTAATAAATATAATATGAATAAATATAATAGTTTTGCATTTGATGGAACTATATATGATTATCCATATCATTATACAGAAAAAATTTCATTTATGAAAAAAAATATAAATAGCTTCAATGATGATAAAAATTCTAATTTATCTTTTTTTACTGAAACTTATAATAATATTTTTTTAAAAATAGATATAGAAGGTGGTGAGTACAAATGGTTATTACAAATAGATGAAAAACAATTAAATAAATTTAAACAAATTGTAATAGAATTTCATGGAATTACTAATAATAGTTGGGGTTATGATAATAGTGATAAAATGAAATGTTTAGAAAAGTTATCAAAAACTCACTATATTGTACATGCTCATGGTAATAATAATGATTATGTAATTAATAATATACCAAATGTTATTGAGTTAACTTATGTTAATAAGAATTATTTTAATGTATCTCCGGATTTTAATACAAAATCTTTACCTGTTATTAATTTAGATTTCTCAAATAAACTTAATTGTAAAGATATTAATTTAAATTTTTACCCATTTGTAATCAATTATTGATTAACCTTAACAACTTCTGGTTTAAGAATAAACTTACTAGTGATTTCAGTTCTTTTTCTTCTATTATTTTTATCCATTAAATAAACTTTAATGTGTGGATATTTTTTTAAATAGTCAGAAACTATTCGATTTTGATCAATATTTAATTCTCTTGTAAAATTTAATGATATTAAATATTTACCTAAATTAGGAATGTCTTGGTAAATCCTTTCTTCGAATTCTGTTTCTAATATAGGTTCTTTCGGTAGATTCAAATTATGTTTAGTTCCTCTTCTACCCGCTTTAACTTCTTTGAAATTAGATTTTGAGAAATTATATTTACTAATATCATGGTATCTTTTACCATCTTTCCATGCCCATTCATCAACTGGATATGATTTAATTCCATATTTTCTAAGTTTATCATTATCCAATTCGATTATATCATCATCTGTATGTGTAAAATCAATATTTCTTGTTAGTGAAATAGATTTATCATTACCTTGAGAAGCTCTTGATGGTCTACCACATTTTAGTAAATCCGTTACTAATATAGCTTGTAACCTATATGTTATGTGATAAAGTGGTTGTCTTGATCCACTTAAATAAGACTCATCTATAAATTCTATAAAACTTTTAATTTTCATAATATATATATTATCTTTGTATTATGAAAAATTAAAAATTAGAAAGTTTAATGGAAAAGTTGTAAATATCTTATAAAATTACTATATTTGTAATATGAAATATGAAAAAGAATATATTCAGTACCTAATTGAAAATAAAAAATCAATAGATACTGAATTATTAGATAAATACTTTTTAGATAGTATTGATTTCAATACTCTTATTTCGAGTGTTGACTTAAAAAACATTCAATCTTTTCAATCTTTTGTTAAGAGTAAAAAAATTGATGATATCTTAGGATAACTATTGGTTAGATATGAGGGGTCGGGATTGGAGAAGATATACGGAAGAACGCATTGTCATTAAGAGAATGGGTAGATATAACTCTCGACTTTGGAATTGGAGAGGATTTGAAGATGTTAATAAAATATCACATCAGCATCCAAAATTAACTGATATCATCGGAACAAACAACAACTTTAGATTTAAGACACACGTAACAACTAAATGGGATAGTAACTATAAAACAAAATATTCACCAAATAGAGGTCCAAGGCATTGGCGTGATGGTTTTAAAACCAGAGAAAACGACAAAAAGATATTCTTAAAAATATTAAAAGAAAATGGACTTAAATAGTTTAATACCAGATAAATTCAAATCTAATATTAATTGGATTATTAAAGGTGATTTTATTATGTTTAAGAAATATGAACATATACCAATTTGTTTTATCGAAGATGATATAGTTTATATTTTTCTAGATTCTAAGATTCCAAAACAAGTGTTGGAATTAACCAAATATGTTTCTGAAAAAAATATTGAATTCTATTTTACTAGTCCTGCTTTATCAAATCCAAGAGGTGTAGATGATTATGAAAATCTAATAATAAGACACTACTTATTATCATTTTCAAATAAAACTTTTTTTCATGGTTTTAAAAAAATCGAATTTGACTTAATCAGAAATATGGTTAGATGGTGTGATAAAGAAAATTGTTATGAATTAATCAAAGATAATTATGATGATGTTCTAAAGGATGTTTTTCGAAAGAACTATGATTACTATGCTAATAAAGAATATTATGATTATGAAGATTTAATTAGAGAAGAATTTCAAACTTTATATCGAGAAATACAAATAAATAAAATCCTTTAATTCAGAACAAAAATATAAACTTTCAGAACATTTTTGTAAATAGATATAATCTTTTTATAATATATAGCTTAATAAAATAAAAAAGCTTATGAAAAGATTAATTTTAATAATGAGTATATTATTGTTACCAATAATTACATTATCACAAGTATCAAATTACACATTCTCAGAAACAACGGGAACTTATACCGCAATCACGGGAGGAACACAATTAGTCACGACTACTGGAGGAGCTACATCATATGATACAGACGGTAGTTACGTCACATTATCCGCTGGATCTCAATTTGTTTTTAATGGTACAACTATCACTGCGGTAAATATGACTTCGGATGGAGCTTTGTATCTTAATCCAGGAACAAGCACAACAGGTAACGGAACTACAGGTGCTATCGCTTCAACAGCTACTGCTGCAGGAATCATATGTGCAATGAATATGGATTTAAGAAGTACGGCAATCGCTTCTCAAGTTTATGAGAGAAGATGGCAGGATAACGGAACTGATGTTATTTTCCAATGGCAAAATTGCGCAAGATATTTAACAACATCTCCATTTGTATTAAATGAAAGATTCTCTTTTCAAATAAGAATCACAAAATCAACAGGAGTTATTAGAGTCGTTTATGGTAATATGACAACGATTGTTAATAGCACAACTTATCAACCAATGGTTGGATTAAGAGGTTTAGTAAATACTGATTTTAGAAATAGAAGATTAACAGCAGCAGTACCTGATGCTACTCCGAACTGGGGTGCTCCTAATGGTACAGCTGCTGGTACTTCAAATGCACACACTGTTAGATTTACTGGTACTGCTACTTGTTATCCCTCTTCCGGTCTAACTTTTATTTGGACACCTCCAGCAACTCCTACAAACGATGCTTGTGCTAACGCAACCGCTTTAACATTACAATGTCCGGGTTCAACTACATCAACTACAGGTACAACCATAGGGTCTACAACAGATGCCATACCTAACCCGTCTTGTGATGCAACAGGAGTAATTAGAGATGTTTGGTATTCATTTAATACTGGTAATAATACCGAAGTTAATATCTATGCTACTTTAGGAACTGCTACTTGGATTGGAGGTGAAATCTATACCACTTGTGGTACATTAGCGACCGGATTAAATACCGCTTGTGACTTTAATATCACATCACCCAATCCCACAAATATCACAGGACTAGCAATGAATACTACTTATCGTCTTAGAATATTTACGAATCTAACATACGATACACCTGGAACTTTTACACTATATCTTAACACAGTAAATAATACATCAACATTATCATCAGCAGTAGGAACTAATAACCAAACTGTTTGTCAGAATAATCCTATAACAAATATTACTTATAATACTAAAGGAGCTACGGGAGCTACTTTCACCGGTTTACCAACAGGAGTTTCTGGATCTTGGTTAAATAACATTATTACTATTAGTGGAACTCCATTAGTTTCTGGAACTTTTAACTATACAGCAACATTAACTGGAGGATGTGGAACGATTTCTTCTTCAGGTACTATAATAGTAAATCCTATAGTTTCTCCTATATCATCTATTATAGGAAATGTAAATATAGTTGCTGGTACTAGTGAGGCATATTCTATCACATCAGATCCTAATGCAACAACATACCAATGGGATTATAGAGAAAGTACAACATCAAGTTGGGTAACTAATGTTTCTAGTACTAACTCAGTTAGTATTCTATGGCCAAATACAACAAGTGGAGGTGAGGTTAGAGTTACAGTATCAAATAGTTGTAACACCGAATCTAAAACAGAATCTGTTATAACACAAGGTATACTTCCAGTCGAACTATTATATTTTGAAGGAACTAAATATCCAACATTTAACATCTTGAGATGGTCAACTGCATCTGAGAATAATTCTGATTATTTTTCTATTGAAGTAAGTACTGATGGATTTACATGGAAAAAAATAGGAGAGAAGAAAGCTGCTGGTAATTCCAATACCAAAATTGTTTATTTATACATACACACATTCGATTATAATAATATTCATTATTATAAATTAATACAATATGATTATGATGGTGAATTTAAAGAGTATGGTCCAATAAGTGTAGATAACATATTAAAATCTTCTAAACTTATAAGAGTAACTAATCTTCTTGGACAAGAGATAGATGAGAATTATAAAGGAATTGTTATAGAAGTATATGAAGATGGAAAAATAATAAGAACTATTAGATAATATTAAATTGTGAAAATGAATATTAATATATAAAACATATGAACTATATTCAAAAATACAATGAGTGGGATAATATTTCAGAAGCTACTTTAGATGATTCTAAAGAATTAGTTGATTATGATTTATCAAGATCAGGTAGGACTAAAATGAATACACTTGGAGTTAGTGAAAATATAAAACTAACTACAACAAGTATAAAACCAGCTGATAATGAGTTTGTCATTCAAATAAGACCTAGTTCATTTAGATTGATTGAATTTTCAAAATTTATCGAGTTATATAAAATAGAAGATATGAGTAAAATATTCATATATGAGACAACTTCTACTAAATATCCATATGCGGTTGCTTTAAAAGGAATTAAAACAACTATGTTAAAACAAAGTAATAGAGTGGGAGCTTCTGCTAGAGGTAACTATTTTAGAGAAACAGCTTTTATAATTACACTTGCTGTTAGACTTTGGGAAACTAAAAAAATTAAAATCGATATCTATTCAAATAGAGGTAAAATAAATATGAATTTTGCTGAAGGATTTGCAATAATGTCTAAAAAAGAAAGAGGTGAATTTAGAAGTCAGTATGAATCTTTTATGACTGATAAGAAATTAGTTGCCTCTATGATTGCGCAAATAGACGAGTTGATTGAATATCTTGGTGATTCTGTTTTTAATATTAAATCAGTTGTTAAAAATTCAGCAGATTTATTAATTAATAGATTAGCATCAGGTTTTTTAGAAGAGGAAATAGATTTACATAGTGATATTACTAAAAATCAATCTCAAAATATAGCTGATTTTAATACCTTTGAAATACCAGATTCAGTAACAATATCAAAATGGAACCCTAGTGATATTTGGATTTTATTTGATAATGGTGAATGGGCTCTTACTAATGAAA
Source organism: Chloridella minuta (assembly GCA_032273045.1). NCBI lineage: Eukaryota > Xanthophyceae > Mischococcales > Pleurochloridaceae > Chloridella > Chloridella minuta. Next base: position 6,113 of record JAUKPQ010014297.1, read on the forward strand.
AAGGATATGATGATAATGATATAAATGGTTTAGATGAATTAAATGTTTATTTACACAATTGTATTATAAGTAAAGAAGGTATCATTGGTGTTTCACTTAAACAACAAATAGATCCTACTGATTTAATTAGAAAAAATTCCACAGCCGACGATGATTTGAGAGTGAAATCGGTGAATCGAAGACGATTATATGAGATTAATTTAGATGAGAATAGAAAGTTCTCACATGATTATAAAGGATATTATGTTAAAAATACTATAAAATCTGCTAAAATTAAATTCTCATATGAGAAACTCGGAGGTGTAATAGGTGGAGGTGGTGAAATAGATGTTAGAACATTTGACACTAGCACTAAATCTCCAATATCTGCCGAGGTTAAAGGTTCTACAGCTTCTAAACATATGAGTGGTAAAGCAGGTTCTTATATAAAATTTATAATGCCGGAAGATAAATATAAAGTATTAGAATTTATTAGAAAGAATGATGTGGATGATATTAAAGAATATGTAGAAAATAACTATACATTCACTAAATCAGATTTGAAAGATATTTTTGAAAAAGACTTAGAAAGTAAAAAAACTGGACAAAGCAATTCTAGAATGCAAGCTATTATATTTACTGATTGGATAGAAAGCCTACCTAAAATAAAAAAGAATGAAGTTGTTTCTAGTATAATTAGATATGCAAAGTCAGAGTCTAATTGGTCAGCTCCTCACTTATTATTAAAATAAACTTTATTTCACTTTGTTATATAATTAACATGGCAAAGAAAATGAAAACCCCAACGACTACAACATCAACTACGATATCAACTAGCATTCCTGCTGGTGCTATATTAACAGCCACTGGTGGTAATATGAACTATATTAGTACTGGATATTCATATACCACATCAAAATATCATATTTTAGGAGAAGACTTTGAATCCAATGGATATTTAGATGGGACAACAGCTGTTATGATATCCACTTTAAATGTTTTAGGAAGACCATTCTATGAAGAATTGAAAAAGAATAATGTATCTTTCCCAAAAGAAATGGATGAATTTATTCAACAAAGACTTAAAGTTTTAGAAAGAGATATGAAAATAGAATCTATCATAGAAAACAAGTAAGAATAAATGGAAACTTATACTATAATTTTATCTATAAAATTAAAATATAAGAAAATCCAATGATATGTGATTTAATAATAGATGGGAATTATATTTTAAGTAAAAATACATTTACCCTACACAAAAACAACTTACTTTTTGGTGCACTTCATAAGTCACTAGAAAACACAATAAACAATTATAGAAAATGGTATCCATTCGCTAATGTTTATTTAGTATCAGACTCTAAGGAAAAATCTTGGAGAAAACAACTTACTACCAGCTACAAAGCTACCAGAAAAAAAGATTCAGATATTGATTGGAACTTTGTTTACACCGCTTATGGAGAATTTAAGGATTCAATGAAAGGTCTTGTGAAAGTTTTAGAAGCACCTCACGTCGAAGGAGATGACTGGATTTCATTTTTAGTTACAAAAGCAAATAGAGAAGGTAGGTCGGCAATTATAGTATCAAATGACTATGATATTAAACAAATAGTTAACTATGGTTTAGATCCTCTGTATATTAACATTATGACTAATGAAATGTATAATAAAGAGAAACTATTTCTACCAAAAAACTATCAAATCTTTTTGAATAAAGTTTCTAAACTACCAAGTGATGACATCTTTAATCTTAATGATAATACAGACTTTTTATTACTACTTGATAGATTTATCAACAAGTATGAAATTAATGAGATAAATCCAATTGAATCGTTAATGGTTAAGATAATATCTGGTGATACATCTGATAATATTAGTTCTGTTTGGTCAGTTGTTAAAAATGGTAAGAAAAGAGGAATCGGTTCTAAAGGAGCTCAAAGTATTTATGATGAGTATATTTTAGAGTTTGGTGAGATAAACTTATCTGATCCGGATTTATATGAGAATATAGCTGACTTAATATGTGAGAAAAAGAAATTGAGTAAAACTCAAATCGAATCTATTGTCGAGAATATAAAAGATAATATGAAATTAATTGATTTGAGAATGCACAATTTACCGGGTGAGATAGTTGAAAAGATGGAGAATGGATATTCAAATATAAAATGATATGGCAGAATTAATAGATGTAGCAAAAGCAATATTTACTAATAAAAATAATTGGAAGAATATATCTGATGAAGATAAGGAAAGGTTTTTCTTTATCTTCAATAGGTATTTTGCTAAAAAATACCCAGAAAAGTCTCAACTTTTGAATCTAAAAGTGATAGATAAAGTATCAGCTCTTGATCTTTGGTATCATTTTATGTTAAACAAACCTTATCCAAATTGGTTTTGGTCAAAGAGTGAAAAAGCTGAAAAGTCTGATATCTCGGAAAAAGAATACAAACTACTTTTATTAAACTTAAAAATAAAAGATATAGACTTGGACTACTTAATAGAACACCACATAGAATTTATTAAAGAAGAATTAAGCTATATAAAGAAATTAAATCAAAATTAATTTTATTAAAGAAGAGATTAATTTTTTATATATAAAATAAAAAATTATATATGATAGTTTGTGAGAAATGTAATATTGATAAAAATGAGGAACTTTTTTCTAAGAAATCAAAAATTTGTAAAAAATGTAAAAGTAAAGATTCTTATGATAATTTTAGAAAAAATAATCCTGATAAGATGAGGGAATATGGTAAAAAATATTATGATAAGAATAGAGATTTGATAGTTGAAAAAAACACTGATTATTATATAAATAATAAAGATATCATTTTAGAAAAAAAGAAAAATTACCATCTAAATAACAAAGAGTATATACTCAATCAAAAAAAAGAATATTATAATCTTAATAAAGAGATGAAATCTAAATACAATAAGACATACTATTTGGAAAATAGAGATAAAATAGTTGAGAAAAGTGTAGAATATAAAAAATTAAGAATGAAAAATGATGTTCTGTATAGATTCAACCATATTGTAAGAGGGTTAATAAGTTCATCATTTTATAGAAAAAAAGTTAAAAAAGATATTAAAACAGAACATATACTTGGTTGTTCATTTGATGAATTTAAATTATATATTGAGTCAAAATTTGAAACATGGATGAATTGGGATAATAGAGGATTATATAATGGAGAGTTGAATTTTGGATGGGATTTAGACCATATAATACCAATTTCCTCCGCCAAAACAGAGGAAGAAATTTTAATATTAAATCATTATACAAACTTTCAACCACTTTGTTCATATACTAATAGATATATTAAAAAAAGTGTAAATAATAATTAAAACCAAAATAAACAATATGAGCATAACAATTGAAAAACAAACAACTATGAAATGGTATATCGTTAGAGCACAATCTAATAGAGAAAGATCAGTATCTGAAAGAATTATGAAAGAAGCTGAAAAAGGAGACTTAATGAATAAGGTAGGTCAAGTAGTAGTTCCTATCGAGAAAAGTTTTTTCATGAAAAATGGAAAAAAAGTTGTAAGAGAAAAAGTAATGTACCCTGGGTATATCTTTGTAGAAACTAATGCTATTGGTGAGTTGAAATACTTTATCAGAGGATGTAATGGAGCTAGCGGATTTTTAACTAATAGAGCTGGTGATATACAAGCGTTACAACAAACCGAAATTGATAGAATGTTAGGTGTACAAAAAGAAGCTGAAGAAAAAGAAATTGAAACAACTTTTGTATATGATGAAGAAATTAAAATCATTGATGGTCCATTTAATGGATTTGTTGGAACAATTGAGGAAGTTAAAGAAAAAGAACAAAAAGTTAAAGTTGGTGTCTTAGTCTTTGGAAGAAAAACTCTTATGGAACTTAGCATCAATCAAATTGATAAAAAGCCAAACTAAAAATTGGAAAATATCGATCTATATCAAAAGATATTAGAAGCTTCTAATATAATTGCTCAATCAAGTAGAAGATCATCAGCTAATTATATGGTTATTTCACCATCTGTTGCTGATATGATACAAGAAGTTTATAACGAAGAAAAATCGACTTGGAGAAAAGAAAAGATTAAAAAGATATTTCCAGATGAGTAAGATAATTCTTGAAGGTGTTTTTCAAACATTTGATTATAAATCTAATGGTAGAATCTATCAAGCTCCTTTTGATAAAGTTTATTGGGATTATGTTAAGATGTTAAAGGTTCAATCAAGAAAAGATAAAATTAAAAGACTATTTGATGTTTTTTAGAAAGAAAATTAAGAATACTCTATCAAAAAATTCAGTCAATTTTGATGATACTAATAAACTTTTGATAGATATTCAGAGATTATTAATAAGAGAATCAAGAAAAGAAAAGATTAAAAAGATATTCCAATGAATAAAGATAGAATAAAAATACTTTCTGATATGATTAGTTCATATAATAATAATAATATGAACTTCTCAGTAGATTGGATAATTAAAATGTTAGGTTTAAAAAGAAACGAGGTTAGAAAATATAAAATTAGAAAATTATTCGATGAGTAAATATTTAGAAGGTATAACAAAAGATATGATTGAGTCACAGGGTTATATTTATAATGATATGAGTCCTATGATTATTAATATGGAAGTGGTTGATAAATCAGATAAAAATGCGATAAGAATGATAATCAAAGATAAATCTGGTAAAGAGAATAATATAGATGGGTCAGATAAAATCACAAATTTTATTGATGAGATTAAATCTAGATACAAACAACAAAAATATGATAAGACTTATTTGAGTATGGCTACAGAGTGGGGAAAACTTTCACATTGTACTAGAAAACAAGTAGGCGCTTTAATAGTTAAAAATGGTATGATTATATCTGATGGATATAATGGAACACCAACAGGATTTGATAACTCTTGTGAGAATTCAGATGGTGATACTAATTGGTATGTTATACATGGAGAAGCTAATGCTATTCTTAAATGTGCTAAACACGGTCATTCTTGTGAGGGTGGTACTTTATATCAAACACATTCACCTTGTAGAGATTGTTCTAAACTTATTTTACAATCTGGTATAAAAAGAGTAGTTTATATTGAGGATTATAAAGATACCTCAGGACTAGACTTTCTTAGAGAAGCTAAAATTGAAATAATTAAATATGGATAATGATTTGAAGTTAATGATGGAGGACTTTAAGGTTGACCAAATTTATAAAAACTCACTTTTCTCGTTAAAAAGCATTTGTGAGTTTTTAGATACTTGGGATAACTATTCAGATGAAGAAAAGTTCAAGTTAGAAAACTTCACAGCCAGAGACTCTAGATTGAATAAGAACTTCAATTATAAAGGTGGTTATAATTCAAATTTTGGATATGGTGAGATAACTAAAAAAGGAGTTCAAACAATAATTGAAAAGATAATTAAATATAAAGAGATAAAAGAATCTGATGTATTTGTAGATATAGGAAGTGGATGTGGTAAGGTTGTTTTACAAATGGCTGTAAAAACAAACTTCAAAAATTTAGTTGGTATTGAAATAATTGATATACGAAATCAATACGCAAAGAAAATTCTAGAACAAATAGCACCTATTGATGATAAAGATAAAAAGATTTTCTTTATTAATAAAGATGTAAAAGATTTTGACTTATCTATATGTAAAGTAGCATTCATAAATAACGTACTTTTTGATTCTAATCTAAATAATTTAATCTATGATAGATTACCAGATGGGTGTCATATTATATCAATGACTACATTTAATAAGTGTAAATTCTTAAAAGATACTTTTGATGTTGAAGTTTCTTGGTCAGACAAGAAATCTAAGATTTACTACTATATAAAATAAATATTATATGATATTCAAAGATTTTATACAAAATATAAGACAACAAACTAATATTAATGCTGATCCTAAAACGATATCAGTTTACCCTATTGGGGAAAATAATTTAGAAGGTATAAAAATACTTATAGATAATTGTTTTAGAATGGGTGGTGAAAATAATAATGTTAAAATGGCTACTGTTGATCCGTCATTATGGTTAGGTGACTTTTTAGATAAACATTGGAATAAAATTTCTTATGTTACTTCTTTACCAACATTTATGATAATGAAAGTAATAGATAATAAAGTAATTTCAAAACAGTATAGTTCAGAGACGAAAGAGTTTGAATCTGAAGAATTAGTGAATGAATTTTTTGAAAAAGGAAGATGGAAAACATTTGTTCTTTTTTCAATTATAAAATATGTTGACTTATTGACACTTACTATATCTTATAGAGTAAAATATGCTGATATAACAGAGAAGTATGAAGAAAGAGATAATAAAATAAACGAAATATTAAAATAAAAATGGAATTAGTAACAACAAAAATTTGTATGGCATTAGACTTAGGAGTACACGGTAACTTATTTGGTGGATCAATGATGTCATTTTTGGACGAATCAGCCGCTGCTTATGCTTGTCAAATATGTGACTCTGCTAAAATGGTCACACTGAAAATAGAAGAAGTTCTTTTTAAAAGTCCTGTTAGAGTAGGAAACTTAATTAAAATTTATGCTTCTGTTGATAAGTTTGGTAAAACATCAATAACTATCAGTCTCGAAGCAAGAAAACATAATGTACACACTGGTAAACAAGAATTAGTTTGTTCAACAAAAATGGTTTTTGTTAAACTTGATGAAGAAGGTTCACCTATTCCAATTTCTGATAGAGTGAAAACAAGATATGCTGATAGATTTAAAATATATGGAAGAGGATTACTTCATCCAGAGGAAATGGAAAAAGAGTTGAAAGAAAAAGACTTTACAAGTTATGTCTCAAAAAAATGTAAAGAGGTAGAAAAAACAATTCAAAATTAAAATTGCTGGGCTAGCAACAAAATAAATAAAAAAAAATGGAAAATTTACAATTAATAATGGTAACCGTTTTGATCACTCTAATATCAGGTGCACTGGTGGGTTCTTTAATCTACTTCGGTGTAGTTGTGAGAAATTTAAGACGAACTGTTAAAGACAATGTAGTAGATATTACAGATCTACAAAATAGTTTAAATAATGGGGTTATAAACATATATAATAGAATAGATGATGTTGAAAAATCTTTAGATCAAAAATTAAACGATTTAGATAGCACAATTGGTAATGCTTATTCAGAATTAGATAGAAAAATAGACAGTCGATACGACAAATTAGTAGATAATATCTCTAGAGATATGGAAATACTAAGACAAACAAAAACAAAATAATAAACTACTAGCCTAGCATAAAAAAGAGAACCTGATTGGTTCTCTTTTTTAATTTAATACTTGTTTTAACTTCCAATCTCTTTCTTTAGAATTATCTTCAAATACTAATTCTTCTTCAGCAAATAGAATAGGAATCAGATGTTGTTTTATTTGATAAGAACTTGGGTATAAATCTAAATCAACTCTATAAACATTTAAGTCTTGTGTTGATTCTTTACCCCCGAAATTTTTTTCGGTAGTAACTATTTTACCGGCTCTATATTTAAGATCATCATAAGCTCTGGTTACAATAACCACACGATCACCCTTTGAGAACTTTAAACTGATTTCTGTATTTAATAACTGCGAGGTCTTTCGCTTTCGCTTCAATTTCTGTGTCAAAGTCAAGGCCAAATGTTTTAATCTCTTCATAAATATAATCTGCATGTGCTGTTTGTTTTCCTGAATTATCTTCTAATGTTTTTGGTGAACTCATATGAGTCATTGGTTTTATATCACCCCAGGTGGAACAAGCAAGTCTAAGAGCTTCTTCTTGTGAGACATCCTTAGGGCCGTAATTGTGATGATGAAAATCATGTGTGATAGGAATTCCTATTTTTTTATAAATTAAATCATATAAAATTTTAGTTGAGTATTGATTTGGACCATCATCATTTTCAACTACTAATCTTTTTTGACAGGACTTACTTAGATTATAAAACTGAAGACAAAATCTTTTAGCGGCTTCTTCTCTGGTTGGCTTGGTTGTGTTAACATGTATATTAATTGGA
>JAUKPQ010014317.1:0-67691 GCA_032273045.1 Chloridella minuta
GTAATACTGTTAAGACACAGATCGCCGATCCCGCATATCGATTCTCTGTAGATCCCGAGGTTGATTTCGGAACCCCTACCTCTAAGGCGGCGTTTTTACGGCGTTTACAGGCGGCTGGTCTCTCTTACAATTCCATCGGTGATGGCTCGCTGCCAACGACGAACACGTACTCCAATGGTGCGCCGGCGTTTGGAGGTGTAAGCACCGTAGTACCGCCCATGCCTGGTGGTTTAATGGCTGTGAGTGGCTCTAGCAACCTAATCACACCTCGGGCAATCGCAGAGGCAGTTAACTATGTGGTTGCGAGTGGAAAAATACAATCCTTACAAACGGCAACAGAAGCAGAGCAGATGCAGTTTGTAAACACAATTTTAAGACACGTAATTTCAAAGGGTCATCTACCTGCTGGAACAACACTGGAACAACTTAAGGCAGCAGGTGAGAAAATGAGTAATGGAGGAATGGAGGGGAATATGGAATTGATAACGCAGGTTATGTCCCTGCTATCACCTGAAGCGTTAACCATGGTACAAACGGCAATGAGTGGCGGAATGGGTGGCGATATGGGTGGCGGTATGGGTGGCGGAATGGGTGGCGGTATGGGTGGCGGTATGGGTGGCGGAATGAGTGGAGGAATGGGCGGCGGTATGGGTGGAGGAATGGGTGGCGGGATGATGCCTATGACGAGTCCGCCGCCGCCGACGGGCGTTGCGGCGGGGCTGGCGGCGGCGGCAACGCGAGCGGCGGCGAAATTTTAACCTAAAGAGATTCGCCACCTAATAAGTAAATGGCGATGATTCATACAAGCCTTTTTACCCAAATCATTGATTGGGCAAAAAAGCCTGCTCCACGTACTCCATCGTCCTTATTTCTATACGGACCCCCTGGTATCGGTAAAACTACACTTGCTAGATTGGCGTTAGAACAAGCCGGTTACCGTGTTGTAGAATGGAATGCCAGTCAGCACCGTCATAAAGCCGCCGTAGAAGAGTCATTACTACCACTTCTCCGTAGTTGTAACGTTGCCGACTTCTTCCGCCCCGAAGGTCCACGTAATCTTGGTATTATTCTAGACGAAATTGACGGAATGTCCGTTGGTGATAAGGGTGGGTTGTCCGAGCTTGTTCGTATTCTCAAGGAGTACAATGGTCACAACGCCATTGTTTGTATTTCCAACGAATGGATGGAGAAGAAGTTTCAGCCGTTTCTCAAGCTATGTAAAACGTTCCAAATCTCAGCTCCATCCCCGTCCGACGTATTTGCTTTGATTAAAACCCAATTTGATAAAGTTCCGAAGAACTGTGACCTAATGAAGTTGGCTACCGATTTACTTGCTGTACACTCTGGTGATTTACGCAAAATCTTACAATCTGTGCGCGAAATCAAGACCGATATGGTTAACGGGACTATTTCCGTTGCCGATGTTAAAAATACGATTGAAGTGGGATTAGCAGATGCGAAGGCACTTGGCTCCAATCGTATTCGTCGCTCCGAGACGATTAAGTCGGCGGTCGGTCAATTACTACGCGGTAGCCTAGATATGACAACCGAAGTTCCTCTCAATAATAATGACTTAAACTTGGCGGGACTACATTTACACGAATCATTGCCCACCTGGATTTGCCGGTTTATTGGCAATAATGAGCATGGCTATGAAGTCTATAAATCAGTATTTCAAACAATATTATCATCCGACCGTCTGGACTACTATACCTTCTTCTTCCAGCACTGGACCCTATTCCCGCTTACGTACCAGGCAAAACTCCAAGCGGTCAACCAAATGCTTTTTGGGCATTATGCGGTTGATGATGAAAAGACATCTGTATGGAAGGATGATGATATGGAATATACAGCAGTACTGTCCAAACAGTCTATGTTATACAATCAGTTTCGGTACCTGTGTGAAATGCGTGACGCCTATGTGGAAGCAAATCCCGTCTATGACGGTGGATTTGACTCAACATTCTGGAAGGCGAATCTATTTATTACGGCTGCAAAGGTAGAACTAGAAAAGAAGGATTGCCCAGGGTACGGCAAGAAGGTCGGCGGGTTTGTATGGGAAAATACGGAATTCTGGCGGGGAATGTTGCCTAAGTGGTTTCCTACCGGCGACGCCAATCGATTTATGCGACTCATTCAGGCGCTAGATATTCCAAAGCCGATTGCCTTTCCAGCTTGAAGTTGGTTACCACCGTTTCTCACAATGGCTGTTATGTCCGCCTGGGCAGTAATCTGTCTGTTTGAACCCTTCCTCCTGTTTACAGCACATAGCGTTGTGTGATTCTTTAGCGTGAGGATTCTTATGACCCGTTTCAGGATTGATGTAAGTAGTACAAAACTTCTTACCACATTCCCAGCACCACGACTTGCCACAACCGGCACCAACATAGAAATTTTTGCCATCGGTCGGAAGTCCACACGCAAAAATGTAATTACACGCGTAATCTTTGAGACACCACCGTTGACACCAGGGACATTGCTTGGCGTCCATTTAGTGTGGGGACCGAAAGAATTCTGGGATTTCAAACAAATATGTATGAAAAAATTGACGAAATGTACTAGTCAAAAACGGTTAGGGACACGCTAGTTTTCTACCTTCTGTCTTCCGCTTTCTTCCTCCAAATGTCCTCCGTCCGTACCTACACTCCTCTCATCACCAATAGTAATCCGTCTGTTGTTACTATTGAAACTCTCACCCAAACATATAATGGTCGTGTTAACTACCGACCTGTATATCAGCGTGATATTCGTTGGACACTCATACAAATGGGTAATCTTATATGCGCCATTATGAATGCTCATTTCATTCCAGAGCTTCTGTTCTATAAACTCCAAGAGGACGAGATTAATGCTGATAGCTCCACCGAGTGGGAGTGTATTGATGGACAGCATCGGTTCTTTGTACTCAGTCACTTTATGCTAGGAATCCCCGTTGACCTCCCCCGCAAGAAACCTTTCTTGATTACAATGCAGTACAAGAACAGTGATGGTAAAATCATTTATCTCTTTTACGCAAAGAATGAGCATACCGAGGCGTGGCAACGTACAAATCCTTCCCTCAACGTGGAGTATTTCACGGCAGAGGAGCAGCGCAACTTTCGCAACTTTCCGATACGCATTAATGTGATTAACAATCGTCTAACACTTGATGCCCGTCGCCAAATCTTCATTGGTCTACAAAGCGGTTCTCCTGTACGTGGTTCCGATCTTCATAAGAATCAGGTGGATATTCCGTTTATCAGTCTTATTGCTGACAATGGGTGGGAGAAGACACATAAGCAAACCATGCTTCAGCGTCTGTACACCAATCCTGAGAGTTTCTGGATTCATTGGTTCATTCGGATGTTCTTCCTTATGCGTGGAGAAGGAAGCATGGATGAGTTCCGTATTGCTGATGCTAATATTTCAAAGATGATGAAGGATAAGCATGAACGACTTGATATTACCGATGAGGAGTCAGATGCTTTCTTTGAGGTGATTGATCGTTTCTTCACATTTATCTCATCCTTACCCGAAAAGGTAAAGTTCAGTCCTTGCCACTTCTATGCCCTTTACATCTTTATGCTAACAAATACGCTAGAAGACAAGGACAGGGCATTTGTAGCAAAGTGGGCGAAAACACACCGTGATATACGGACGCTGTGGACACGCGATGATGGCGACTGTCGCCGCCGCATAATCATTATTCAAAATATGCTTGAAGAGCTGTCGTCTCGCCCTAACGAAGTTTCCACAGATGAGGAGTCTGATTCAAAGAAGAAGCGTCCGTCTATTCCCAAGCAGTTGCGCGAATTTATCTGGACCCGTGATTTTGATAAGTCCGCAGAGGGCAAGTGCCATTGCTGTGAGAAGACAATTACTCTCACTGGTTCTTGGGACGCAGGGCATATTGTAGCACACGCTAAAGGTGGTCCAACAAACGCAGAAAATCTACGACCTATCTGTAGTCCTTGTAATAAGCAGATGGGTGTTAAGCATATGGACGAGTTCAAGAGGGAACTCATTGCGTTTAAGGGATAATAGTTTACAAAATACCAAAAAAAATACAAAACTACAAAACACAAAACATATTTTTTTGGTAGAGATGGCTGGAGTGCGAAAAACCCGCAAAGTGAGCGGGGGCTCATATATTATTGCCATTCCGTCATATAAACGTGCGGAAACTCTTCGTGACAAGTCGTTAGCAATGCTTGCCGATGCCGGTATTTCTCCCTCTATCATTCACGTCTTTGTGGCGACTGAGGCTGAGAAGGAAACGTATCGCTCGGTACTCAAGCCCGGCAGTTACGGAAAGCTTGTAGTCGCCGAGCCCGGTATGGGCGCCGTCCGTAATTTCATAACCCGGTATTTTCCTATCGGTAAAAAGATTATGAACATTGACGACGATATCAAAGAGTTTAAGATGCTGTCCAACGGGGGATTGAAACCGGTTCGGTCCCTGGACAAACTATTCCGTGACGGCTTCGCCGCCGCGGGAAAGAAGGGTTTTCGTTTATTCGGCTTCTATCCCGTAGCCAACGGCTTCTTTATGCACGACCGCGTAACCGAGGACTTGCGATACATTATTGGCTCCGCCTGGGGTATCATCAACCCTGGCATTGATGTACTGAAGGTAACCCTAGATGATAAGGAGGATGTCCAGCGTTCTATTATTATGTATCTAGTCGACGGAGGAGTTCTCCGGTACGAAATGATCGCTCCTATTACCGCCTACTACAAGGAACCCGGTGGCATGCAAGAGGAGCGGACCAAAAACCGTGTAGACAAATCCGCCCATGCTATGGTTGCCGCGTATCCTGGGTTGGCAAAGATAAATCTGAGCAAGAAGTCCGGATTTGCCGAAGTGCGTTTACGCGACCAGCGCGAAACGAAGACATTTGGTTTGGATGTACTCAAAACATTCAAACCACCCGTAGTTTCCAAATAAAATCGCTGTCTTGAGTATAAGAACAGAATGGCAAACCCCCACCACTCTCCCCGCTCCGGTCGTTTCAACCGCAAGACCCGCGCCCTTCACCGCGCCGCTGCCGCCAAGCAGCCGCGCAACACGAAGGGTCGCTTCACGAAGAAGGCGCGCAAGACGTCCCGCAAGGCGACGCGCCGCAACCGCCGCCGGTAAGGACCGCCGGTACGCGTTGCGATTCTAACCGACATTTGCCGGTAGGCATTTAACGCCGTTTATTCTTCTGCGTTTTCCGCCAATTATCTAATCGCTTCGCCAACTTCTCAGCATTATACATAGTTGCTCCTCGGCATTTCTTCACAATGCCCTCGCGCAAATATGACACCAAACTCAACCGCATACTTGTCTCATCCTGGGGCACCATAGGACTGTTGCCGTGTAGTTGATGGACATCCATTGCTAAGAAATCACCCTGCCGACAGTCCACCGCACATCCATATTGTGGAAACCCGGTATGAGCACCCTTATACGGCGCCCCGCTCTCTAACACCACCAAGTTACCAAACCCCTCAGGCCAATCTCCCGAGTCCGTATGCGCCGCCGTACGAAAGTTCAAATTCGTCGTAATCGTTGAGAACGCAGTACCTTTTATATGAAACGGCGTAGACTTTGCCGCTCGGAGTTGATTCGCATGTTCCTTCGGACATAGCTTCTTGTACTGCTCATCAATATCTTTGATGAGTGGTAAACATTTCGCCCACTTGTCGGGATGCTTCAAATTGAAACTTGTGAGTCGGCACTGGCTTGGCATTTTGATTCCCGAATGCTTAAATGTAGCCTTCTGTGATATAGACCATTTATCAAAGTACCCAATAATATTGGACATCACCGGATTCTTCTTACCCGTACCTACGCCCTTATCCGATCCACTGGCAATACCTCTATCCGTAGACGAATGCTTCGCAAAATCCTTTAACGCCTCAAACATATTAGTTGATTCATTTTCGCTAAGAACTCCTTTACGAAATCTCAAAAGCAGTTCTCCGTCTTCTGTATACACATCGGCATCGTCCTTGAGAACTACAGGATAGTCCTCGTCTTTTATAAACATACGAGTTTTCGCCTTTGTTTCCTCGTCAGTCAAAATCTTCTTGACGATATATACCGGCACTTTGCCAGATTTATCGACAGATACCACTGGATTCGGCATCCTGGTTGTCTCCTTTAATGGGCAGATAATTCATTCTCGTGAATGAGATACACCACCTCTAGCGGGTTTGTACGACCCAATCGGTTAGCACGACCAATAATCTGGTTCTCCAGCTCCGATGACATACGATGAAACAGCATCACGTGTGTTGCCGACTCAATATTCAAACCCGCTCCCATATTCCGCGCATTCAAGAACAGCACATTGTACTTGCCCGATTTGAACTCCCGTAAGAGTTTGGCAATACGAAGTTGCGACCCGTTGAGCATAGAATACTTAATATTTGCCTCATCCAACGAATCCTCCAGCTTCGTAAAACTCGCATCGTATGAACTAAACATCAAAACCCTGGCGGTCGGATTTTCCTTCATAAACTTCACAAAACTATCGTTTTTGTTCAGCAGTTGATTTGTCTTCGGCGCTTCCTGGGGTTGAGCCTGGACTGGAGCTTCTCCCAACACCTTAATGTCCTTAATATTCTCTATACGCGCACGGCACAACGGGCAACTTGCTACCCGCTTCAACGACTCGCACAAACACGCAAAACAGAAAAGTTGTTGACAGCACGGGGTGACCGACGGATTTGTCAAATCGCAATAGCAAATCGGGCACGTCTGCTCCTTTGCCCGTTTGAGTCGCTCCTGAATTGCCGAAATACGACTCTCAATAGAGGCGATCTTTTGCTCCTGTGCCTCTATTGCCTTCTGTTTGAGACTTTCTGTAGAATATTCTAGCGTTTTCTTATATTCATACGTTACCTTGGCATTATGAAGTTCCTTCTGAATAGCCGCCGTCACCGCATCCGTAATATCCGCCTCCGTGTACGAATTCATTCCTAAACTTTCTAGCGCTCCCGCTACATCACCCGCATTCAGTCGCTCCATCATCTCCCGTGAAATGAAACTATCTAGCACACGAATATTAGTCGGTGTAGCGCAGATAATCTTACGTGTTGTCGTAGTCGGCATTGTAAAACTCGTCTTAATATAATCCTCAGATGAATGAACAATCAGACGGGCGCTCTGACTTACCGCCGCATTAATAGCCACCGTTGAATGATTCGCCGAAATACCACACATCCGCCTTACAATATTTACGTGACGGCAACCAGGGATTTGTAAATAGTGATTATTCTGGAGTTTCTTTACCCGTTCAATCACGTAGGGCGGAGTTTCCTCTGGCGGAGTATAGGCACTCAGTACATTAAAATACGCTCCACCCGCAAACACTAGATTGAGCCAACTTGCCGAAATAAACCAATAAAACAGTCCGTTTACATCGTCCCAATCGGTCGTAATAGAAACACTATCCGCCTCATCAATAAAGACTCGCCTCCAAAGAATGTTTCGCGGGTGGTGAATAGTACGAAATGCGCTCCACATTGTTGACGATATAAATAAAGCATCATACTGTTCTATATTTTCTAACAAAGTTGGTGATTCCGCGTCTTTCCGCTTCTTCACGAAACAGCACTTGAGAGTGGTATCATTCGCAACATACGCCTCCCACTGTCCCATCAGCGCATGGGGGATAATAAAAAGGGACGTACTCAGAGATTTCAGTTTGAGCCCCGTAGCCACGGTTGTCTGGTCTTTGACTCGCAAGAGTCCTACATCCCGCCCATCGCCCAAAATAGAGTTTCCCCTTATAATATATTCATTATAAAGCGAACTTGGCGGTGGCATTTTGACTAAAGACAGCGCCGTAAGAGACTTGCCAGAGCCGACACGGTCGCCTAAAATTCCATAAGAGGTATACAGTTTTCCGCCGACCGATTCGCCGGCAATAGCGTCCACCTCTAACCCATTTGTCTTAGCAGTTTCTAATCGTAGGGCAGCAGCCAACGCGGACTGCTGATGTAAGAGCAGGGGCGTTTTCAGCCACGAAGGCGTTACCGCCTTTGCTGAATTCTCATCTAATTCTTGGCTATACAGGGCTTCAAAAAACGACCATAACTTTCGGCGCGAAATAATGGACATGTTATCTACGCCTTTTTTGTAGGCGGGGTTTAAATCCTATAGGACAAAAGATTGAATTTAAGGACGCGATGGGTCTAAATGGCAATGAGCTTAGATATAGATAAGATGATTACCGCCGTTTGGCCTGGTAAACTAGTCAAATCGGCAACGAAGCCGTTTGTCTCTATTCTGACGCCGACCTACAATCGGCGTAAGTTTCTTCCGTATTTGATCGCCTGTATTAAAGACCAAACGTATCCCAAGGAGCGTATGGAATGGGTGGTATTTGATGATGGCTCGGATCCTATTGAGGATTTGCTAAAGCCTGAATTTCTAACAATGAATATTCAGTATATTCGGTCCGAGACGAAACTGAGTATCGGCGCCAAGCGCAACCGTCTTCACGACGCCGCTCGTGGGGAGATTCTGGTCTGTATGGACGACGATGATTACTACCCGCCAGAGCGCGTGAGTCACGCTGTAATGACGCTGGTTGGGCGCAAGGCGAATTTAGCAGGGTCTACCCGCAATCACGTATTTTTTCCTGACGACGGCACCATTTGGGAGACCGGTCCCTACGGACCAAATCACGGCACCTTTGGCACAATGGCGTTCACGAAGGCGTATACGATGGAAAATCGTTGTGACGAGTCCCGTGCCTACGCCGAAGAAATTGAGTTTACTAAAAAGTATTCATTGCCCTTGGTCCAGCTTGACCCCCGTAAAGTGATGCTGGTTATTGCCCACGACGGAAATACATTTGATAAGGGGAAACTACGGACGACTAATAATAGTTTTATACATATAACTAACATTAAACTAAATTCATTTGTGCGCAACCAAGTTATACGAGATTTTTATAAAGGGCTCAAACTCTAGTCTTATGTCTAAGTAGGAATTAGGGAATGGCTTCGCTCTTTCAAAATATGCCCGGTATGAATACCGTGCGCAACGTCGCTGCCAACGCAGTGGGTAATTCTGGACGATTGACGCAAAGTGGCGGTATGAGCAATTATATTCTCTACGGACTACTGATTGCTGTTATTGTTCTGATTTATCTACTGCTGACCGGTTATAAATTATCGGTAAAGTCGATTGACTTCCGCCCAGAGAAATGGAAGTCCCTTGACCACGCCAAGACTTTTTGGACGAAAGGTATGGGGGGAGTAAGCAATCTTCGTATTACTGATGATGAACTCTTTCCTGAAATGGATAGCAAATACACGTTCCATTTCGATTTATTGCTGGCAAATACCCGCAATCTTACAAATATAGAAGGTCCCTATCGCCATATCTTTCACCGTGGCAGTTCTGAATTATACAGCGAAGGTGGTGCCAGCGGGAATACCTCCATTAATAAATATGAAAAGACACCGCCATATGGACTACCGAAACGTCTCAATCCCGGTATATTTTTGGACCCTAACACCAACGATATTATTGTGTTTATTGATACAAAGTCGCCGAAGGGAGATGTCTATCGCGAATCCGGTCGTATTTCGGATATCCCCGTTGACAAACCACTTCGCTTCACCGTATCGGTTCACAATAAAGTGCTGGAAATTGACCTCAACTGTAAATTAGAGTTAACCAAGGTACTTGCCGGTGACCCCAGAAAGGTTGAGAATGTTGTCTACGGTCTCTGTGGACAATCGGCTGCAGCAGCGTCAATGCAGAATCTCTACGTCTGGCCTTACGCCATTACCAATCATACATTACTCCACTTCTGCCCTATGCCGTTCCCGCCATTTATGCCACCCGCCGACACTTGCGGTGCGAAGACGGACCCTTCCCTTATGCCACCTGACCAAAGTAACATAACAAATAGCAGAATACCTGGCGCTAATAATGCTACAAAATGAACACAAAAAATCTAAAAACGTTAAAAACATACTTACACTATAAGAGGAATGAATCCCCGATTTATATTTCTTATAGTAGTCCTTCTGATTATTGCAGCGGGTGTCGTCTATGTACTATACTTTATGCCCAAATCGGACGAAACCACCGTAAAAGGACCTTTTGTGCTAACTGGCAAATCGTCCGAACAAGACTCTGTCGGTTCTACGATGAAATCAATTCTAACTCAAGTACAACTCTCCAATGCATTAAAAAGCAATTTTACCATCAGCTACTTCATCTATATGGATAAAGTCAATACAGAGCGCATCCCTTTTGCCGGTCCTAAGGGCGACTATCGCTTCAAGCCCCTTCTAAAGATGATCGGATTCGGCGAGTTTGTGCTGGATCCTGTACATCAAACAGCGTTATTACGACTCAAGCCACTTGTCCCCGTTACAATGAATAATAAGTTTAACCCCGTCCCCTATGCCGAGATTGAGAACGTGATGAATTCCCGATGGAACCAGATTACCATCGCTGTTGAGGGACGTTCTATTGATATATATTTGAATGGTCATCACGCAACATCACTTATACTTGATAATCTGACGTGGACAAATCCTACAGGCGTACTTCTTGAAACATCTCCGGATTTCTGGGGACAAGCTGGTATGGTACAAGCCTGGCCTCGCCGTCTCAATGAGAAACAGATATGGGAAAATTACAAACACATCACCGACTATCAAGGTAGACCAAATATCCCGGATGGACATACAACGTTCAAGAGCATTTGGCACGAATTATATAAAGTTATGTGCGAAGCCGGTTTTTGTCCAAGCAAGGGGAAAAACAAGCGTGGTGGTAGTGACGGACCTGGCGGAATGGAGTATGTGGATTACGAATACGCCTGAAGATTTTTAACACCATAGTTTAGAAGAAGTATGAACGCGGCAAGACAGTTCTATTCCCAAAATTCCGGTCTAGTACAAAATATTATGTACCTGTTAGCGCTATACATCGTTGTCTACCTAGTGTACTCTTACCTGACCGCTGGCGCCGACATGGAGCTCTACATCTTCCCTCCTTGGGATATGAGCCAGGGTGGATATGGTGTACCAGGCAATCAGAACAGTGCCCTCGCTAGTAAGAGTGCCAATGCCCCCGGTCCCTGGCCGATTAACTACGATAGCGTTACAAACGCCTCCGCAATATCAAATGGCAACTTTGTGAACAACCCTCTCCTCCGCATCACCGAGGGTGGTGACTTTACGTTCAGCTGGTGGATGTACATCAACTCGTGGGATAACACAAAGTCTGGTGTCATCAAACCAATCTTTACTATTTCTGACCCCACAATCACTTTCCCTACGGACGGAACCCCTCCCGCCTACGTACTCGTGGCGTTCCTCTACCCCAGCACGAATATGCTAGGTGTGCGCGTACACACAATGGGTGTCCCCGCCTCTGAGCTCACCTGGCAGCAGAACCTCTTGATGAATGCCGGTAGCGCCGCAACTGCGGGACAGACGTTCACGAATACGGGTACCACGCCGGTCTGCGATATTAACGACGTTGATATGCAGCGCTGGATTAACTTTACGGTTGTCATTAGCGGTCGTGTGCTGGATGTGTACTACGACGGTAAGCTCAATCGTTCCTGCGTTCTTCCGGGTCCTGTTGCCGGTTCTCAGGGCGGTAAGATCGGACCAGGCACCGACCAATTGTTTAACGTTGGACCGGCGGGTGGTTTCAACGGCTCCATCAATAGCGTATTCTTTGCCGCCAGTGCTCTCACCCCGGAGCGCATCTATGGTCTATACCAGACTGGACCCCAGGGTGCCACGAGCCTTGTACGCAGTCTCTTTTCCAAGCTCGGCATCAACCTCAATTACAACGGTGCCAACACTTGGGCGAACTACCTGTAAATCTAGTTTTTGGCGATTCTCCATTTATAAAACCAATTATAAATAGAGGAAATGGAATCTGTGACCGGATTTTTAGCAGGAGATGGTTTAATACCCCAACTTGCCATTGTCGTTCTTACGATGATTGGACTACAAGTCGTTATGGGTATGATTGAGCAGGTGAATCGGTTCTTATCTAAGTTGGATCGGCAGGCGGTTGTTCTGTTTGATAATACAACGACTACAGCGGTAACAATACCCCAGAGCCTCGACTCAGGCTTCCCTATCTTGTACAACAGTCGTGATGAACAGCAGGGTTCAGCCTTCTCGTATTCTATGTTCTTATTTATCCACCCCGATACCTTTGAGGGAGGCGCCGCATTAGAGGGTTCGTGTTCTGGACCATCACCCGGCGCATCGTCCACTGGAACTGCCCCCGTAAAGCTCAAGCATATCTTCCACAAGGGAAGCAATAACGGATTCCCCAATCTAGCACCCGCCGTCTTCGTACAAAGCGATGTGAATACACTCCGTATCTATATGAATACTATCAACAAATGGGATAATTACGTTGAGGTGCCTAATATACCAGTGGCGAAATGGTTCCACCTTGTCATTATGCTCAAGGGTACCAATCTTGACGTATACGTAAACGGCAACATTGCCGTCCGTATGAAGCTCACGACAGTGCCGAAGCTCAACACTGGTGGACTTTACGTGATGAAGAATATCGTTTTCCCTGACCAGAAGGGCTACGATCCGGTTCTCTTTGCCGACTATAACGTTGTAGGACCAATGAAGGGAATGGTGAGCCGCCTCAAGTACTTCGGCTACGCCCTCAACTACGCCCACATTGACTCCCTCTACCGTGAGCGCGCCAACACCACCTCTATTGTCCAAGCCGCGACCGACCTCAACGGACAGCAGCCTCCCTACTTCTGGGACGACTGGTGGGTCAACAAGTATTAAATTGCCGATTTTCGGTTTTCTTTCATATGAATTCGTTTGACGAACTCGTATAAAAATTGGGTGGGGGCGGTGGGGATTAACGAGCAAACTTGAGACCGCCCAAGCCACTGCTAATCTCCAAGAAATTCAACGTCTCCACGAACGTATAGAGATTGTAGGTATATCCTGCCAGGTACGGAATCGGCCAAACATCCACATCCATCTCCAGTCGGTCTATGCGACTTGTATTCAACGTGCCTGACGGTTGCTGGACCGTAGACCCGTTCAGCGAAAAACTATAGGCACTTATCGGCCACATCTCATACTGTGTAGATTCTCCCAATCCTTGAATCGACGCAGAACCGCCATTCATATAACGGAATGGCACATACTTCTGGAAATAATCCTTATCATTGCTATCAAACAACGCATTGCCGTTTGCGGTAAAAAACGTATTCAACAAAATATCCCGCTGAATACCCGCCAAATTAATACCTGTACGACCAAGTGCTCCTGTTGTTGTACTATTTGGGTAGGCGGTTGCCGCTGGAGTTGGCGTCACAAACGGACGCTCTGGACCCAACGTATACATCCAATTTGTAAGATTGATACTCTGATTGCGATATGTAATGGCGTCACTTCGTCTAGCAAAGAAAACCAGTCGTGTAGCTATATTATGTACATCCAATCTATATGTACCTCGGCTTGTAATTCCATAAAAGGTAAACGCTTGAACCTGACGGACATTATAGCGCAGGGTCTTGCTCGTAAACATCAAGCGAACATCGTCCTGAAGGAATGTATAGGTTGCCTCTAAAGTTGCGTTAAGGGGCCAACCATCTAATAGTGGCACCGCACCAGAAATATCTGTTAAAAAGAATTTCATCGATCCACTCAAATCACTATTACCACCATATAGATTTGTCATACTCAATGGAAGATTTCCATAGAGTTGCTGGTTCCAAATCTGCGTGTATCGATCAATACACGTTCCGTTTGGCAAATACGACGGGGCTAACGTCTGAACTCCAGGACGTACCCTAGCTCCTGACAAATCAAGAATAGTGTATAAATCACGAATGGGGCGCAACTGAATCGTCACCTCACAATCGTGGTACTGGAGACCCACCAGTGGCAAGGAGTTCTCTGGAAAATCGCTGAACCATAGACCCAGGGGGATACGTAAAATACGACCAGGAATGGATGCCGAATTGTTTTGGGTCGGATATGGATTTGTCGGTGTGCCGCGCCAACTGATAACATTCGGATATCCTTGACCCAAGGGGACAGTTGGGTCGGCGTAAATACCAGCGCCAGGGTCAAAACATTCTGGCACATCGCCCACCATCACACGCCACTTATGATAAACATCACTATCCATATCTAACATCGCACGGGCAGATATCCAATCACTGTTAAACTGCTGAATAATCTGACCACCAATGGTAAACGTAATTGTATCAATCATACGAACACCAATTTGGCGAACCCACGCAAACTCATACTGCCGGTCAATGCTAAAAGAGTTAGCGGGTGGACCAGTGGGGCGTAGATACGCCTTGCTAAAAATATCAGGCAAGTCAAGTCTTAATACTAAATCGCTCAACATATCACCCTGCCGAGGAATTTTGGTCTTCAGTAAAATGGGGGCATCGGTCAATAAGAGATTCGGACCGTCCAACGGGATTTGAATTGGCTCTTGCGAAAAGTGCGTATAGCGTTCAAACGACTTATAGAAATACGTCGTCTGTGGATTTCCATTGAGAATAATATTCTCATTTCCGTAACAAACTAATGACAGTAAGCCGCCCGGCATATCTAATCGGGGTAAGGATAATTCGTAAGCACTAAAAGACGCACACTTACTTAGAGGATTATGTCGGTGGAGGCTCCTGCGAACTTTCTTACAACAAATACCAATATAGGATTTACTCCTACGGTATCGTCGCTGAGTATTCTCGGTGGCATTATTGTTCTTTTGGTGCTTTGTGTCGGGGCAGTACTCGCTTTCCAGTATTATAAATTATACGAAAGCCCTTGGTGGTCGGACCGTGCCAAAACTGTCGACTTTGACTTTGTATCCGATTGGCTGGATTCTTTCAGAAGTTCCCCCTCACTCAACCCCCTTGGTGGACTTAATGAAGTACCCAGTGGACTACAACTCTCAGCTCCCCCGCCCTCCCAAGCTCCACCCCAGGCAAGTCTACCTACTCCCCCTGTAGCCGCCTGGTGTTTTGTCGGCGAGGATCTCACCGGTCGCTATTGCGTGAAAGTTCCGTCCTCCGCTTCCTGCGACCGTACCCGTGTTTTCTTAACACAGCAAGATTGCGAACTACAGAGCGGAAACGCTATGCCAGCCGGTGTTGTATCTCCGCACGATGGACGGAAAATGACCCCGCTCAGCTCTGGGATTCTGGCGCCTTGAGTGCGTCGGCTGGTATAAATAACATTACTCATAATCAATAGGGGAATGAACCAAGTTTTGGCTAATTTACAAAACACGATTATGTACCAGATTCACAATGCTACATATAATCCCGACGCTGAAGCGTACGCCGCCGAACAAAAAGCTGCAGCTACCGATGTAAGTGGTGCCGACATTAGTGGTGCCGACATTAGCGGTGCCGACATTAGCGGTGCCGACATTAGCGGTGCTAAACAAGATATCAGTGGCGCCGATATCAGTGGCGCGATGTGTTTTGGTACCCCCATTCAACTTAGTCCGACGAATTTCTTTAAAAAAGAACCATTTGATGATTTTTTGAAAGATATGTTTAAAGCTTTAAATGATTATAAAAATTTAAAAAATCTTATTTTTAAAACATTAAATGAAGCTAAAGCAGCAACTCAGAAACGAACTGATGTTACAGGCATACTACAAATACCTCAAGGTGGTCAGGACAGCACTGATAGATTTTATCTTTATAATAAAGATCCTACACTAACGGATAAGATTGATCCAACCTCTAAAGATAGTGAACGACTTGCCAGTCAGAAACCTATACTTATTCCTGTCATGAGTTGCGCCGACATGGCTGACGCACAAGAACGAGCAACCTTCAGTACAAAGCGCTTGTTTAATCGTGCCTTTGGAGTATTAGAAAAAGTATTACGTATTTTCTTCTGGATAGCTCTTGCTGTGTTCGGCTCCTCGTTAGCCACAAATCTCAACGTTTATCGCGATTGGCCTTACCGGTTGTTGTACGCTATATACGGAGCCGTCTTCTTCTTCGTTGTGATACCCTATGTGCTCTTGTGGCGCTGGGCGTACCAGAAGAAGCGTCCTCGCTTCTACGCCCTGATTCCCCTAATCAGCTCTCCGATTGAGAACCATTTCTTGGCGGTTCTCCTCAGCTGGTTTACATTTAAAACAGATGACGAAGCCGCAATGTTGGATAGTTGCCGATTTTAACTACTTAGCGTAATGCTTATACGCTAAAAAACCTCCTATTCCCAGCCCAATCCCTGCTACCAAATATAGCAATGATTGTGTATCAAAGAAAGAGCGTCCTTGTGCCGATTCTACCGCTTCTCGGAACGAAAATTTTGGCATTGTTGCCAAAAATGCAATAGAATACACAAACTCGCGCCAACTAACCTCAGGCTTTCCAAGTTGCGTGTTAATTGTATTATGCATATTGAACAGCCATCGAATTAGTTTCTGCTTGTCCTCCACCGCATCTTTTACCGGACTGGTCTTTAGATTCTCCTTATAGTGCTCCTTACAAATCGGGCAAGGAATCATATATTGTAGCGATTCGAAGAAGTTAATAGCAGCGGTCTGCTCCGCCTCCGTAGGAAATGGAGAGTATCCCACCGTCACAATATGCATTGTCATCCAGAAAATCGGACCCCATACGGACGGACCCATCCCAATCGGCGGAAAATTCTCCATCTGTGGCGGACGCTTACCTTTCATATTTTCAGGCAACTCCTGGGACATTCTCCTGTACTCTACTATTTTTGTGGGTTTGATTATCCGGAAAAAGTTGGTGCGCCTATCTAATGGAGTGCGTAAATTGTGGTAAATTTGGTCATACATTCCGGGATTGTACTGCGCCGGTAATGTCGTTTGGTATATGTGCGATTAAGTTCGTAGAGGGGGTGCCTCAATACCTTCTAGTTCGTCGTAGGGATTCATTATGCTATGTGGAATTCTTACGAGGAAAGTATAAAATGGATAAGATTGATTATATTCATCTGCTGATTAATGGTATGACCGTGGAGGAGCGGGGGCGACTGCTTATAAAACCGTTTGAAAAACTATGGTCCGACCTTTGGAATGGACAAAACACCCGACAGTTCCGAACCGAGTTTGAAAATGCTCGTCGTAACTTTGAAAATCTTAAAGCTACCGGAGACCGCAACGGAAAGACTTTGGCAAACTATATTGAAACCGCCACCGGTACATTTACCGATGCCGAATGGGGATTTCCTAAAGGACGCCGTGCTCTAAGAGAAAGAGAACAAGAATGTGCTACACGTGAATTTAAGGAGGAAACTGGAATTCTACCAAAATTCATTCACATACTTGACGAGTCTCCCCTTATTGAAGAATATCTTGGTACCAATAATATTCCTTACAAACAAACCTATTTTGTTGCCTGTTGTAAATCAAATATAATCGCAAATATTCAGCCGAATAACCATATTATGAAACGGGAAATCGGTGATATTGGCTGGTTTACATATGAAATGGCTATGACTCATATTCGTGAGTCTAATTTACAGAAACGTGCGGTTATGACCGAACTTCATCGGCGGATTATGGAAGGAGACCTACGGGCAAAAATAACGACTGCCCTGGAATGGGAGACAAAGTGAATATATTTCCTGCGTTATTATTAGAATGGCTAATAATACCAAGAAGAATAATGCCAAGGCGAATGCCAAGGCAAATAATGCCAAGGCAAATAATGCCAAGGGTAATAATACCAAGAAGAATAACGCTAAAGCAAATAATGCCAAGGGTAATAACACCAAGAAGAATAATGCTAAGGCAAATAATGCCAAGGCGAACAACAAAGGTAACAATACCAAGAAGAACAACGCTAACAACAAGGGCAACAACAAGGGTAACAACAAGGGTAACAACAAGGGCAACAACAAGGGTAACAACAAGGGCAATAACAAGGGTAGCGGTAATGCCAATTGTAATAGTTTGCTCTCCGCTATGAAAAAGGGTGCAAACAAGAATGGCCCGGATAAGGTGGCATTCCAAGCCGCCGCAAACTTTTTAGAGGAGCATTGCCCACTAGGTGATAAGAATGTCAATAGCGCTAAAAAATACAAAAATCGTGTCAAGACGTTTGTAAGCGCCAGAAAGAACTTAGGAGGCAACGGAAACGGAAACACCGCAAAGAATAATAAGGGAAACAACAAGGGAAACAACAAGGGCAATAACAACGCCAAGAATAATACCAAGAAGAACAATGCCAATGGAAACAACAAGGGCAATAATACCAAGAAGAATAACGCTAAGGCAAATAACAAGGGAAATAATACTAAGACGAACAATGCCAAGGCAAATAACAAAAAGAACAATGCCAAGGCAAATAATACTAAGAAGAACAACGCCAAGGTGAACAAACCCGCCGCTGCTGCCGCCGCCAGAAAGTCGTGGCGTTCGTGGTGGTAAACGATTTAAATTCGCCCTACAAACAGAGAGAATGGCGACGGCGCCAACTATACAACCACAAGTTCAGCAGAATGCGGAACCTATGGCTATGCTCGTTGCCCAAGATGTGAAATCATGGGACCCTCAGAAACTTCAAACCTATGCTGAAAAGTATTGGCGTGATGGCGATGATGATACAGCAAATATTGATGACCCAACCTACGGCAAAATACTGAAGGGACCCATTGATAATCGTATTCGTGATGCCATCTTGAATGAATTGATGACTCGTAAACTCGCTATTCCTAGACCCCAAGAGTGGATTGAACAGCGGGATGAAATGTACGGCTTATATCCCGATGTATCGGATCCTAACTTTGCCGCTCGGTTAGCGAAGAAAACTGAGTTCTACGAACTCCGCTCAGACCCCGTACCCGAAGATAGTTGTCAACGAGCCCTTGGTGAATTCAGCACCACCTCTATCCAGCGTCTTGTAGCTCGTTTTTTACATCCTGATACTCCTTACAATGGAGTATTGCTGTATCACGGAGTCGGCGTCGGTAAGACCTGCTCCGCCGTCACAGTAGCCGAAACCTTTCTTGAAACGATGCCGTATAACAAAGTCTACATCATTGCTCCCCAAGCAATCGCCGAAGGATTTTATCGTACCATTTTTGACGTGAACCGCCTTGTTCCTACCACCCCTGAGGAGTACGCCCTTACCAAGGAATTCTGGAAGTCCCCACAATGTACTAGTATGACGTATGTCCGCCTTGCCGATATGGCGAACAACCGCAATCGCGATGAAATCAAGAAGGAGGTGGATAAACTCATTAAGTCGCGTTACAAGATTATGGGTTACCTAGCGTTTGCCAATTGGGTTCTCAAGCAGTTCAAAGATATACCAGACTCCATCACTGGCGTTGCCCGTGACGACCGTAAAATTGCCATTATGCGCCAATTGTTTGCTGACCATCTCCTCATTATTGACGAGGCGCATAATCTTCGTGATGCCGACCCTGGCGACGAAGGCGATGCCACGGGCGCCGTTGTTGACGAACCTGACCGTGTACGACTGACGGAACGCGCCGAAGGAAAGCGCCTTACCCCCGTTTTACAGGATATTCTACGTGTAGCCGACGGACTTCGCCTAATGCTTATGACTGCCACTCCTATGTACAATAGCGCACCCGAAATTGTATTCTTGCTGAATCTGCTGACGCTCAATGATACAAAAGACGATTCCTTGCGCTTGGATGTATCACAAGTGTTCCAAGCCGACGGACAATTTAAGGACGGTGGGGCGGATTTGCTGAGTCGCCTTATCAAGCGCTACGTCAGTTATATGCGTGGCGAAAATCCTAATACATTCCCTATACGCCTAACACCCGCTGAAAGTAATATTGAAGCATTTATGGACGTCTACCCGTCTCGTAGTATTTCTCGTAAGGAAATGAAAAAGGGACGGGCAGACCTGATGGGGCGTGTATCGTGGGGCGAAAACGATAAAAATATTATGAAAAGTCTGCCCCTAGTGGTCCATAATATACAGGATACGTGGACGGGTCAGAATTTACGTCATTATTTGAAAAAGTATCATAATCAAACGGTGGATGAAGGGGACCGTGGAGTAGAGATTAGTGATTTTATCCTTGACCGCACAATGCAAATGGGAAATATATACTATAAGAACGGAACCTACGGACGGGACGGCTGGACTAACTATTTCAAAGAAATTACGTCGGTTATTCGTGCCACAAAAGTCAAACAGTACCGATGGACGCAGGACCCCACCGAAGCCGCCGAAGACCCACTCACCATAGATGATATCTTTGGACCCGAGAATCTGGCAAATTACGCCCCTAAGATTGCCGCCATTGTTGATTCTATTGACCGTGGTGAGGGTATCTCTTTTGTCTATTCCCGTTATGTGAAGGCAGGAGCTTTGCCTATCGCCATTGCCTTAGAGTTACGTGGCTGGGTTCGTGTTCTTGCTGACGGAACCCCCGCTCCACTCTTAATTCAGGAGGCAGGGGCTACACGGGGCACAAAGTTCTATATTCTTCTGACGTCCGATGAAACTCTATCGCCCAATTTTTCAGGACTTCTACGATACGCCACCACCTTCAAAAATATGGAGGAAGTTGGCGGAAGTAAAGTAAAGGCGATTATTGGCTCCCAGGTGGCGTCCGAGGGTCTGGACTTGAAATGTATACGCCAAATCCATTTACTAGATGGCTGGTACCATTTGAACCGCATTGAACAGATTGAAGGACGCGGTGTACGTTTCTGCTCCCACGTTGAATTACCACTAGAAAAGCGTAATTGTCTTATCTATTTACACGCCGTAAATGTGGGCAAATACGAAACCGCCGACTTATACGCCTACCGCCTTGCCGTTCGCAAAGCCCAGCCTATCGGTCGTGTTAGCCGTCTAATGAAGATTTACGCCTGGGACTGTATTCTCAATCTGAATGCTGTTTTGCTCAGAGATATGAAAGACCGCACCGTTGTTGATGCCCTGGATCGTACAGAAACAATCCCACTAAAGGACGAGCCGTTCACAAGTCTATGCGATTTCCTAGGCGACCCCGTTCCTGGTCGTCCTGGTATATATGAATGTAAGCCATATACCTGCGGAGCCGAATCCGAGGGTGATTTAGGGTCCAACGAAAGTACGCAAAAATCGTACAATTTCCGTCGTATGTTTTTAGAACGTCAGCAGTTACTCATCGATTACTTCAAAAGGGAAACTGTAGAAAAGGTGGATAAAATACTAAAGTTATTCTATGAAGATATTCCAGATTCGTTTGCGAAGATTGGTCTGCGTGATGTACTTGACAAGGTACGTATTCACCGTAATGATGGAATTTACGGTACATTGAAGTTGGTAAATGACTACATTGTCTTCCAACCTGAGGGTGTAACGGATACTATGATACCTATGGCACTTCGCTACGGTCGTGCGTATGGTCGTATGCCTCGTGAATTTGAACCACCGCGTGGCACCCTACTTGCCACAGAAGGGCTACCCTTAACGGCTCCCGTAGCTGTCGCTACAGTTGGCGCTCCTGTAGCACCCGTAGCTGAAATGAGCGATGAGGCTGTAGCAAAGAATGCCCTTGCCAAACTTGGAAAATGGGAAATTACTCTTACCAAAATTCTGGGAGGACAACTTACAGGAGTTATATCAGAGACAGAAATACCGGCAGGTTGGCGCTGGGTATTACGTTTCTTCCGCCAGTTGCCCGATGTACGCCCTATTGCCTATCATTGGTTTATGGAGAATTTCTGGACGTACAAAGAACAACTTGCTGTATTCCGTTCGTGGTTAACCACTGGTATTGATAAACTAGTAGGCTACGAAAAGGTCTGCGCCAGTGTCTTTATGAAAGACAATCATCGTATTGAACTTTTCCAAAAAGATAAGATAAATCGTATCAGTGGTTGCGTCATTTACAATCTCTCCGTCGGAGATGCCGGTTCTATTCAAACCTATTGCCAGTACGGTGGCTCTATATCACAATGTACCGCCGTGTTCAAGGAGGACGTCAATTCTATTCTTGGGGCACCGATTGACCGTAAAACGGACACCGGTCCATATTTTGGGTTCCTGGTCTCCAAACAAAAGACAATAGTGTTCAAGACCGTGGATAAGGATAAGGGAGATATGAAGGGTGCCGAATGTGCAAATACAAGCAATCTCGGCAACCACGAAAAACGCATTCGTGCGCTTCACGATATTTTCCGGTCCGTAAGCGACCCGATTTCTGGGCTCTTACTCAGTGATAAACCGGCGGAACGGGCGAACGACGAGGACCGCAAGAAACGGCAGAAGTTGCTGACCGCCCAATTTGAAAAGGCGGATCCAAAGTTTGTGGCGGGGTCAGCGGATCCTCTCAAACATACCGGCGACCTGACTCTCAAACAAATATGCCCGTATCTGGAGTTTTTGCTCCGCTACGCCGACCGCCGTGCTTTGCCTATGGACGGTGCGCCTCGGCGCTGGTTCCTGTCGGTGGTAGACTCGGCACGGGCGGGGGTCAAAATGACGTGAGGAGCGGGGGCAAGCGGAGCGGGTCTGCGACGCGGAGCGGCGTCGGCTTAAAATTTGAAACCTCTGAAACCAATAGGAGATAAGTAGAGGATGTATCACACCATTTACTTAGATGAGCGTGTAGCACTGACGCCTAGCGAAATGAACAATATCCATAAGGCGGATGACGTCAAGGATATGCTGGTTATGAAACTCAAGGAGCGCCACGAGTCCAAGTGTAACGCCAACGGCTACGTGAAGCCTGATTCTATTGAACTTGTCGCCCGTAGTGCCGGTGCCGCAGAAAACGGTCGCTACACGGGCAACTTCGTCTACGACTGTAAGATGAAGTGCGATGTGCTATACCCCAAGGGTGGTATGGTAATGAATGTGCTGGTTATCAAGGTGACCAAGATGGGTGTCTACGCCGTCTTTGAGGAGGCGATTCGCATTCTGATTCCCCGTGATATTCACATCGGTAATACCGTCTTTGACGGCATCAAGGAGGGTGATATGATTAAGGTTCGCCTGGAACGTAGTGAAATCAAGACGAACGCCCCATTCATCATGGCGGTAGGTAAGCTGGTTGACGACACGGGTGCCGAAGGCGACACGGGTGCTGAGGCTGGTGCTGAGGTGGTTGAAACAAATGCGTAAAATAAATATGATGAAACACTGCTCTCTTATTAACTATGTCAGTAGTCGCAACGCCCGGTACATTATCACCAGAAGAATACGAGCGACGCAAGGCATTTTTAGAAAGCCTGAAGGGTCTAACAAAGACCGAGCATATTGAGATTATCCGAATTCTACAAAAGCACTCTGCCGAATTTTCCGAGAACTTAAACGGTATCTTTTTTAACTGTTGTAATCTTACCCAGCCTGTCTTTGACGACCTTGAGCTTTTCATTCAATTTACTCAGACGAATCGCAAGAATCTTGCCGACCGCGAGATGTATCTTAGCTCTTTAACCCGGACTACGGGAATCGTGGGTGGCGAAGGGTCTAAATGAATCGGCACTTTATATACATAAATGGTTCATTGGAATGAATTATCTGACTTTCTAAAGTCTAATCCGTTTCAAACATACAATGTTAAGACACTGACTCTTCTTGTCCCTGAACGCAAGGGCATGGATCACTTTCCTATTCTAGCACCTGTGTTGTCTCCAGAGCCTGTAGTGCCTACAGAACCTGTTGCTGCTCATGTTCCTGCTCCTATTACAAACGTATTTACACCTACACTTCAGCTCAAACCCAAGACGGTTGTTGCTCTGCCCAAAATGGATAAACATACCCTAGACCCTATTGTATTTGGTATTGAAAACATAGATATCCTATATAATGATTCGCCAAAGGCAAGTAAGCGTCAAATGGAAATTACCGAAGCCCTACGCTGTGAAGCTCGTATTGACGAACTCTATAAGTCCCAGGGTGGGCGGTCTCGTGGTTGGACCAAAACAATGCTTGAAGCAATTATTCGCCCCCGTTGCGCATCCGGCGGTGACCTTCACGAACTGAAACAAGCCAAGTCCGTCTTTCTCTGGCAAGTTGTCAAAAGCGATAAATCCGTATCGGCATTTTTGGACTTCCTATGTGTTGCTAAGCAGATTCAAGTAGCCATTTGGGACGATGACTCAAAGTCTATTACTGTATATCCTGCGGCTGATTATATCGGTGAGGGAGCTAGTGGAGTAAAGGGTTTGTATCACGTACATCATACCGGTGCGATACTGCGTGTAGCCGGTGTAAGCACCGGAAAGGACTTAGTTTCCTATGCTGCCACGCATATGTGGACGCTTCTACCATCCTGGTCAGTCATTCATAGTCTGGAGAAACTGACTCTGGGAGAGTTAGAATCTGTTGGAAAGAAGCTGGGAATGGCTGAGGTGACCGGGTCAAAGGTAGAACGCATTGCCGCCATTGCCGGATACAAATTAAAGTCCCGACTCCTTGGACCTTCAGGATTTTCGGTCTAGCCAGGGGCGGAGATAAAAGTTGATGGCTTTAAGCAAAAAGTCTCAGACTTAATAGAAGTATGTCCCTAGAGCTCAAATCTATCGAATCCCAGGCGCTGGACACGTTATGGGTTGCGTGGGAAAATGCTACGGAAACCGAAATTGAGGCAACATTTAAGCGCCCTGACGGTAAAGAGCTAGACTATACAGCATTTCTGAATGCTATTAAGCACTTACGTAGTATGGGTCTACAGGAGGACCCTCAGCCACCCAAGCTGAATATTATGGTTGCCGGTGGTCTACGTTTCACTCTTGTCGGCGAAGGTACTGTACAAGCGTACTGCCGGGACAATACGCTGAAGGGTAAGCCGTTCTTCTGTATTCTTAAGGATAAGAAACAGGCGGTGGCGCACGGACCCAGCGAAATTGACCTACCTGAATACGGTGTCCGTGTGAAGCTTCGCCGTGAAATTCCCCTTTCTAAAGACGACCCCCGTGTGGTAGACGCCGTGACCCGCTGGTCATCGTTGCCCAAATCGTTCCGCTATATGCAGCGGTTCAGTTTCACTTCCCTACACTGGAAGGGACTCCAGTTTGACGCATCATTTGTACGTGAAAACCGCAAGGATACACGTGGAAACTATATCCAAGCAACAACATTCACCAATGCCGGTATTGTGAAGCAACCGACCCACTATGAACTAGAGGTAGAGGCTCTTAGCGGGGCAACGAAGAAAGCCCTTATCTTCGGTATTGTTTCGGTGCTACGCGGACTCCAGAAGTCGTACATCCTTACGCGCGAATCGGTACGTCAGTCAGTGTTAACCCAGATGGAGGGGCAGACCGGTGCCAAAAAGGGTTCGTTTCCTGGTTCCCAGCCTATTACTCTCCGTAAGACGCATATGGGACTTGAAAAGGAACCTGATACTGTGAATATTCGTCTAGAGGACTACAATGTAACCGATAAGGCTGACGGTCTACGTTGCCTGATGGTTGTGGCGAAGAACGGGCGCATTTACATGGTAGACCGCTCCTTGAACGTCTACGGTACCGACCGTAAGATGGCTGACACCGAGGTCGGCGAGTGGGCAGGTGCCGTCCTGGACGGCGAGTGGGTCACCACGGATGCCACTGGTGCCCCAATATGCCGTTACTACGCCTTTGATATCTTTAACGGTCGGCGGGGCGAAGACGTCTCTGCCCGTCCGTTTATTGTACGCGGAATGGAGGTTGCTGTCAGCCGTGAAGCCGCTATGCGTGAAACAGTTGCCGCTCTCGGCAATGCTAACAATATGGTAAGCAATATTCCTAAGCAGAACAGCCTTTCCATTCACATGAAGACATTTCAAACTCCTGCCGATCCTACAGACCCCGTGGGCATCTTTAAGGAAGCCGCGTCGGTTCTGGACCGGCTTTCACGTGATGCCCCGTATCACACCGATGGTCTCATCTTCACGCCCAACGCCTCACCTCTTGTCAAGAATGTGAATACCTGGGAATCTCAGCTGAAGTGGAAACCCGCCTCCCAAAACTCAGTAGATTTCCTGGTCGTTACCGAAAAGGAGAAGGACAGCGACGGCAAGGTCACAATGGTAGATGCTATTAACACCAGACTGCGTGAGGATACGAATCAAATTGTTCGTTATAAAACATTGCGTCTGTTTGTGGGTTCATCGCTGGACCCTGCGCTTGTAGACCCCCGCGATACCGTACTCAACAAAAAACCCTATCCTTCTTCGCTTCAGGAGGGGACGCGGAGTGCCTACAAGCCTGTAGAATTCACCCCTTTGCCACCGGACCCAATGGCATCGGTCTGCTACGTGGCAATAAATGCCGGTGCCACGGACGCAGCCGGTGCCGCCCCTGCCGCCCAAAGCATTGATGCCCTTGACGATACCATTTATTGCGAGGAGACGAAAGATGCTATCACAAACCGCACGATTGTAGAAATGGTATATAAGCCTGAGGCACCGGCAGGATGGCGCTGGGTCCCCCTTCGTGTCCGTTGGGATAAGACCGAAGATTTCACGCGTGGTATTGTTGGTGGAACCCTTAACAGCGACAAGGTTGCCAACGATGTCTGGCTCTCTATTCACGACCCCGTTACCGAGTATATGATTCGCCGTGGTGCTATTACCGAAGAGGCAGTGGAAGGTGGTCCTGGTCCCTTTGGTCCGCTAGGACCTCTAACAACGAATCTAGCGTATTACCAGCGGAAGGCGCCCCAGCGGGACCTCAACAAAATCCGTGGACTTGCCGAATTTCACAATCGCTACATCAAGGACGAGCTACTGCTATCCAGGGTGCTGACCGCGGGTGCCTCGGTGATTGATATGTCTGTCGGTCAAGCCGGTGATATTCACAAATGGATGAATGCCCGTGTTGGCTGGGTACTTGGTTGTGATATTGCCCAAACAGGTTTGACAGACAATAAGAATGGTGCTTACCGTCGTTACCTACAATATCTAATGCGCTCGAAGAACGGCGCCGGTGTTCCTCGTATGCTCTTTGTCCAAGCCGACTCCGCCGTTCGATACGCTGACGGCTCCGCCGGTCAGACGCCACTTGACCGGTCAATGCTACGGACTCTATGGGGCGAATCGGACCCCACGGCGCCCCCGTACGTCCAGGAAATGCGTGGAATGGCTGCCGCCGGTTTTGATGTCGCCTCTCTCATGTTCACTCTTCACTACTTCTTCAAGGACCGCTCAACGCTTGACGGTTTCCTACGCAATTTGGCAGAGACGGTGAAGGTTGGTGGATTCTTCGTCGGCTGTTGCTTTGACGGTGACAAGGTGGTCTCCCTACTCCAGGACCTGCCAACGGACGGCGTGAAGCGCGGAAATGAGGGCGCCTCAGATATCTGGAGCATTACTAAGAAATACGACGCTGAAATGACGGTACTTCCGGCAACGGACGAATCTCTCGGCAAATCTATTGATGTGAGTTTCATTAGTATCGGCGAGACGTACCGTGAGTATCTCGTATCGTTCCAGTACTTCGTTAAGCGTATGGGCGAGATTGGAATGGAACTGCTCAACTCTGCGGAGTTGGCTGCAATGAACATGGTAGCATCTACCAATCTCTTCTCAGTTTCTCACGATATGGCAACGGCGTCAGGTCGTAACTACGCAATGAGCGCCGTGATTCGTACGTTCAGCTTCCTCAATCGGTGGTTCATCTTCCGCCGTCGCTCTACTGCTTCAGCGCTCTCCTTGCCACCTGTGCCGGTTGTAGGAGCTGTACCTGAAGTACCTGTAGCCGATATCCCAGCAGAAGGGGCAGTCGTTGCGAATGAGGAGCACTATGTCTCTCCAGATGTGGTAGCAGCGTTTGAACAGCGCTTAGCTGCTGCGCCTCGCGCTACTGAAGCACCTGTTGAGCTTGTAGAATCCGAAGTAGAGAACACAAATACAGAGGCTGAGGAGACAAATACGGAGGCTGAGGAGACAAATACGGAGGCTGAAGAAACAAATGAAGAAGAGGAAGAGAAAGAGCCAGAGCTTACACTGGCAACCGGTCCTGCCTACCCCTTCTACTACAAGTCGGCAGCAAAGGACGACCTTAAAATAAAGGAGAAAGGTTGGCGTCGTACGATTAGCACCTTTGCCCCCTTTATGTTCAAGGACCCCAAGAATTCCTCAGTTATTTATCCCAATTTAGAGGCGGTCATCGGTTCTATTAAGTACGAGCTTGGCTCTAATAAACCTGAACTCGGCGCACAGCTGTTCAGCACGACCGGCAATATCTACCAGAAGTATCTGGAGGAGAAACGAGCACTTGGAGCGGATCCTAGCGCCGAAGCCCTTGCCGTCCTTACCGATGAACTTGGTGTGCGGATGCGTGATGCCCAGAAACCAGCAATAATGAAGAAAACCGGTGCTACCTTTACACCAGAAAAGTACGATGCCGGTGTAGAGGAGCGATTGTTTGCCTATCTCAAACAACGCTACGAAGAAGACGCCCTTTTCCGTAAGATTATGGATGCTGTCAAGACGGAGAAGGCGCGTCTAGTTGCCTACACTGCCACCGCCGACAATGAGATGACTGGCTCTATTGCCAAGGATGGAACAGTAAGTGGTACAAACTTGCTAGGTCGCACACTCATGAAGTTGGTTGGACTTATGTATTAGTTTAAAAATATAACGCAATAAATAGGTAATGGATTCTTTAGTCCGCCAGGACCCCTTAGTCCTTCAGGACCCCGTAGCCTATTCACCCCTGCCCTCAGCGCCTCCAGCAGATACTATCGTAACAGTAAGACCTGAGCCTCTAACAATTAGATTAGTAAGTGTACATACTGCTGCGCCCATCCCGCCCGTCGCCGCAAATCGCCAGTGGCTTGCTTACTGCTGTTTTATCATTATTGTAATTTTATTTGGTATTTTTGCCTTTTATACTATGTTATATGGTGGACACAAAAATTGAGACTGCTGTGGTTTAATTTGCTTGTTAGCATAAAAGAGTTGCGATGCCCCAATCTATTAGCGATGGCGCCCTTGCGTGGCAGCGCCTGGCAGTTGTAAACAAACACCCGCGCGATGAGCGCATTACCTTCGATGAGGCGACCCATAAATATACGATTGATGGGTCGCGTTATGATATTTCCTGTACCGGTTTCGTTCACAGTTTCTTTGGACATTTTGACCCCGATGACGTCATTAAGAAGATGATGCGGAGTGCCAATTGGAAGCCTGGCGGGGCGTCGTACGAAAAGTACAAGGGACTGACGCCCCAGGGGATTAAGGACCTATGGTCCTCCTCTGGCGCCGAGGCGAGTGAAGCTGGTACCCGCATGCATCTAGATATTGAGCACTACTATAATGCGTCGCCGATCGGCAATCTTGCCGGCGATGGCTTTGAAGCATATCCTAGCACCGAATGGGACTACTTTATGCGCTATGAGAAGAAGTGGCGATTGGAGAAGGGATTTGTGCCTTACCGCACCGAGTGGCTCGTCTTCAACGACGAAATCCGCCTTGCCGGTTCTATTGATATGGTGTACGCCAAGCCCGACGGTACGTACGCTATTTACGACTGGAAGCGCTCTAAGGAGATTAAGACGGAAAACAAGTACCAGAAGGGACTCGGTCCCCTGGCGCACTTAGACGACTGTAATTATTGGCATTACTCCCTACAGCTCAACAACTACCGCCGTTTGCTTGAAAAGTTCTACGGTCTGGTGGTCAACGAGTTGGCTCTTGTAATCCTACATCCGAACAATAAGTCGTTCAAGATTGTGAAGCTCAATCTAATGGATGCCGAAGTGGAGGCGATGTGGGCGTTCCGCCTGGAGCAGATGAATGCGCCAGTGCCCGTGGTCCTGGATATGGTGAAGGAATCCTTACCCCGTCAGGGGACGGAGATTGTTACCGAAGTAGAGGAGGAGCCAGAGCCTAATACCGGCTGCCTCATTGTGGATGACTAAAAGACGTGTTTTAATGATGATTATTTTTTCGTATGCTAAATAAATGTCGTACAAGAAGTTGTACTTAAATTGGGATTTTAACGGGGTGCCGTGGAAAGGATACACAGTTATATCCTCTGTTCCCGACGTAGACAGCTCGGTCAAGTTACATTTGGAGACTCACGTTGAACAGTACTATATGATAGCACAGTTACACACTGATTACTTGGAAATGTATGTAAATTATACGGGGGGGGCTGTATTGCCACCACCTTGCGTTATGACCGCTGCCGGCGGAGGGGTCATAACGGTCAGGTTTTCTTTTACGGCTCCTGAATAGATGGAGTTGTGGAAACTACTTATTATACTTTTATTTGTATCGGCTTTGGGTACATTTGGGGTATTTGCGCATTTACGCACTACGCTAATAGGCAGACCGTTTTGGCTGCGTCAAAGCCATTTGCGCCGTGGACCACTCCTACCCTATACACCCCTTGTATGCGGTGATACGGCAAGTTGTAGCGAGGCATTTTATGGGGGCGGATTCGGCGTAGGATTTAACGGAGGCTTTGGCGACTCAATTGAATCCAACTTTGGTAGCATTGGTGTAGATGATAAGAAAAATAATAGAGTTCTCAGTGAGGCGTTCTACGGTCACGGTGGCGGTCACGGGGGCGGTCACGGTGGGCGTGGTTGGGCTGGACCCGGTGGATACGGAGGTCCCAATCAGGGTACCTGGCGCGGTTGGGGTGGTAGCGGTGATAGTGGAGACGGTTGGGGCTGGTACGGCTGGAGTTACCCCTGGGCGTGGTACGCTCCCCTAAAAATTGCCGTTACCTGCTACTCCGATGCCGACTGCGGTGAAAAAGGTGTATGCGGAAATAATGGATATTGTATGACAAACCCTAAAGATATGCCTGAGGTAGTCTACTAAGTGCCTACGCGTTGCGCAAGGTTTTGGGCTCGGACCTGGGCGTTGGCAAGGACTGTGTTAGCAGCAGCAAGAATCGCTGCCGCACGTTGTTGCCTAGCCTGTTCATCTTCTGGCTGACGCATACGAAACTCCACATTAATCGGTTTAATGGTGCGATTGAACTGACGTTCAATGTCACCATAACACGCATTACAGTACTTCACCAGGTCCTGAACCTGTTGCCGAATCTTGGTCTTATCGTGACCGTCCGTAAGAATCTGCGAGATGAGTTCACGAGCTCCGCCTGAGAAGACCTGTGCCACCTGCGCCTTTGCCACGGCAAAGCGAGTGCTCTTTTCTGACCGCTGAAGATTGTACCGCCACTCCACCTCGCTGAGTTCGCCCAACATAAACTTGACACGCATAACACGGAGCTTATCGTCGTTGTTTTCGTTCTCCACTCGTGCCGCGTCTTCTGCCTCACGCCCCAGGCGCCAAGCCTCGGCAAGATAGCAATTGTTCAACGTGCGCCACTCATTCCCTGCCGACAGGGCACGAACAATATCGCGGTCTGCCACACACCCATTGTTCTGAAGCGCCGCCGTCGGGTCACGACCCTGCGAAACAAGCCACTCAAAGTAGTGCGGGTTGTGAACCGGTCCGTTGTCCATCTTACCCGTCTGCCAACTGAAGCCCGTATTACACTGAGTACACCACATCTGGTCGCACCCCTCAATCTTACAGATGCTGACACCGCACTTTGGGCACGACTTCGCCTCCGCTTTTAGCAGAGTCGCCGTAGCCACCTTGTCAGGGTCACAGTGATGATTTGGGTCATCACGTAGGACACCCTTCAGGTCGTGGCAATCAGGGCACGTGTACTTGTCGCACAGTCCGCACTTCCACGCCGTAGACAGGAACCCTTTACAATCCTCGGCAGGGCAAGGCTTGATAAAGGTTGCCGGTTTCGCCTTTGGCTTCGGTGCCCCCGCCCCCGCCGCCGGTACCGCATCAGGATCCGGCATCCGATGACTGCCATAGGTCGTCATCACCTGGTCAATATGCCCAAGCACTTCGTACGCCTCCGATAGCTCACGACTTACGCGACGCGACTCTTCACGCGCCTTGGCAAGACGCTCCTCTGCCGCCACCCGCGCCGCCGTTGCCGCCCGTACCGCCGCCGCATCCGCCTGAGTAGCAGGAAGCTTCGCCTTCTCACGGTCTGCCAACACCTTCTCGCGGTGCTCCTTATACGTCTTCAGCCGAAACGTAGAGGTCATCTCACCGTCTAGGAAATTACGCTCCCAGCCACGGTTACAATCTGTATTGATACAACGAGGCACATCAGCCGCCTCACCGAGTAAGTAAGTCTGGAAACAAGTACGACATATCTGAATTGCGCAATGCGGACATGTGGTAAGAGCACGGGTCGTCAGGTTGAACTTATCAAAGCAGACGGAACAGGTAGGTTTATCAACTTTAGGAGGCATCTTCAGGAAACGTGTGAATTGGTGTGGCTCCTGGGTCCCTCTCAATTTTTTCAATCCAGCGCCATCTTGATACTGGCAGGTAACTCCTCCTCACGGAAAGTAAACCCTGTCGTCTTACGGTTCTGAAGAGGGACTCCGTTCACGTCCAAAATAACATAGATAGGGTTTTCGCGGGATGCCTCAAGAATCGCATCCGCCGACGACACCTCTATTCTACCCGTATTTGAATTATAGTGCGTTTTCAATACATTGAGTTTCATAGACTTGGCTAAATTTATCCACTCCTCCTGTGTACCATTGAATGTCTGTCCCCCCTTGATAAACTTCGCCACCTTCATTGTCTCATTCAAAAACGCCTTGCGGTCCGAAAATAAATACGGACTGACTACAATCCTATAAATACTATCCTTCCAATCCTCTGGAAGTTCGATTGCCAACTCGTCTATTCCAACCTCCTCAGGATATGTGAGTCCTGTAGTATAATCGGTTGGCTGTCGCTTACTATATCCTAAAATATCGTACAACATTTGCGTTCCACGACCCACCGCCGAAAACA
Organism: Chloridella minuta; assembly: GCA_032273045.1. NCBI lineage: Eukaryota > Xanthophyceae > Mischococcales > Pleurochloridaceae > Chloridella > Chloridella minuta. The sequence goes on from JAUKPQ010014317.1 coordinate 32,743, forward strand.
ATAGCGAACTGTTTTCGTAACGGAACTCGTTGCCCTGTAAAGGTTTCAAACGGCTAACATCGTGTCCTGGAATTTTCAGAAGTTCCGCTGCCCTGCCAAATGTACGTAAAAGTTCGTCCGTCAATCGTGCCGACATCAAATGAACCGGATCTACCGTCTTATAGCGCTCCGTTGCGGTTGTATGAATTAGGCACTGTCTCAAGGGTGGGGCACCCTCGGACCAAGAGCATCCCTCAATACACTCTGATTTGCTTTGAATCTGCGTACACTCACGGCGAAGTACCGACGGCTTTGCCGCCGGTCGGTTATCATCCCGTTTTACCCACTGATTCACATACGGATATAGTAAGGCATCAAGGCGACGCTGGAGTTCGAACAATGGAAGACGACGACGCGCCAGGCGGAGTTTTTCTATCTGCTTCTTCAGGTTAAGTCCGCTCTCTTTTTGCGCCGCTTCCTTGAAATTACCCGCCAAAAACTCCGACAATGTAATACGTAGATGCTGATACGCCTCTTCCAGCTCCTCCTCCTTTGTCGCCGTGCTGAGGGATTTGACCGGCACCGTTGGCGCCATTAACGCTAAATCCGACATCCACGGCTCCGCGCCCTTCTTGAGCACTAGCACCTTTTGTTCTAGGAGTTTGGCATAGCATGGGCTCTGGAGTATCGGCGAATCTTTGGGTAACGGGGCTAATGGAATCGTAATACCGCAGAGTAAATCTATGCCAATATACTCCGTATTCTCTTCGTTAACACGTAGCGATTTCGGAAGTAGACCCGTCGCTTTCACCGACGTTTTATCGCAGACCTCAGGCGTCTTAAAATAGTTATTGTACACGGTTTCTATGGAGGGTGGGGGGAAAAGGGACTCCTCGCCGTATACACTTGCGCACTGCGGTAATATCAATCCATCATCCAAGCACGGTATGTAAAGCTTGGTCTTATCCGCCTGTTCCTGAATGAGTCCCACCAGGCGGTTGCTACGGTCACGCAGGAGTTTCGTCTCGGCGGTTATGAGCTGGGGCTCCTTGATACTATTGAGGTCCGTAATACTTGGAGGGCGGAATGGCATCTCACGTACCGGCAACCACGGATGAATAGGCGGAGTAGAGCGTCCACATCCCTCCTCTGAAACATAATCGTTTACGAATTGCTGAAGCGGTACACGTATCTTTGCCGGCAATTCAGCTAATGAACCGGCGGTCTGGAAATTCAGGACACCGTACATAAACTTCTCTGTCAGCGACTTGCCATTGTATAATACAAGGGGATCGTAATTGCCCGTCACTTCATCCTCCACTAGGAATAAAAATGGGGGCGGGTAGGTCTTATTATAAATAGAAATGCCAAACTGTGGGCATATGAGTGTTGGCTCCTCTGATTTATTTTTGGGGACGCGAATACGTACTAACAAGACACCGTGCTCTGTAAATAATCCTGGGACTGCTAACAATGACTCCCATAGTCTGAGTTCCTTCGGCTCCTTCGTATCGGCAAGGTACGCTTTGAATTGGTGCCAGGCGTAATAGAACGCTTTTGCCGGTGCTGATATTTCGCCGCCACCCGATGGTAGCAGACCCATCATTTGGCACCACGCCTGAAGGGTGCCCGTGGGGGCGTCCACGCTCTTTGTGGTTGCGAATTCGTGTATGAGCGTTCCGTAGTTCGCCTGTTCAAATGCCCGTGCCGCAAACGGCTCCTGTGACCCGCTTAGCTTGGCATCCAAATACGCCCTTACCTGGTCTTCTGACATTATGAAATTGTCGTCACCGTGCGCCTTGTACTCCTTCAGCTCGTTTGTGGCATAGTTTGCCCACGCAAGTAGGGCAAAGAAGTTTTTGCCTGGTTCGCGCTGTGAGTGACCGAGACCGTATCGCACAAACGCCTGGGCTGGGCGCGGGTCTTCCTTGTTGTACGGCAATAAATGCGAATTTGTTTCCTTTTGTTCCACACCGCGGTTCTTAGTGAGGAAATCGTCAGGATTTTGTCCTATAAATTTATTCACTGATGCCGGTGGAACAGCAATCGCACCCTTCTCCAGCTCAAACCAGTCTAATTTAATACGACCTAGCACATTTTGGTTTGGAATATACCAGGTTCGTCCTGCCGGTGAAAACGGTTTGCTACGATTTACAACATCCTTTGGGGCAGATTTGGGAACAGGTACTGCTTCTGGCTCTGGCTCTGGCTCTGCTTCTTGGTCTTGGTCTTGGTCTTGCTCTTGCTCTTGCTCTTCAGGCTGTGGCTGGGGCGGAGGCGGAGCCATTGCCTCTTTTTCTTCTGCCGAAATCTCCCTTGGCACCGGTCTAGCTTCATCAGGTAGTGCCAAATGCTTTAACTCTAAGAAACAGCACGGCAAAGCAAACTTATCAGGATGATGAATATCGTCCAAAAATCCTGAATATTTTGCGATTTTACCCGAGGTTGGCGTAGATGTAGGACGCTGTAATACCGTCTCACCTATTGCCGGATCCATATTATTACGTATGGTAGTTCCACGACAGAATGGGCAAGATTTCGCCGTCTTCGGTTTTCCGTCATATCCTACTGTTCCCATAAACTCCGATTCTAGAATCGGCAGGTCGTCCCGTACACACCAAAATTCCGTACAAATGTAATTATTCATATGTTTCGCATCGGTACCCGTCTGCGTAACAATCCATATCGGTATAGTCTCCTGCTTCTTAATAAGTTCGTCAATCTCTGGCTTATATTTAGCGAACGCCTTATCTGTTTCCGTAATACTCTTTTGTCCCTTCTTGTTCGCCTTGAGCGGAAATCCAGCATTTAATACGATTTTCTCGTTCTCAAAAATTTCTGCCGATGTACCCTTACGCTGGTCAACCGCTGTACCGACCACCGACTTATACGCCTTCTCCACTTTTGGAGATAAGGGAACCTCTATCCACCGCACCCTATCACCATAGAGTTCCTTCGCACGGCGATAAGCCTCCTTAGAAAGGACATTCGGCTGACGGGTCCGCGCTGGTTGGCACTGTCGGCTATATAATACTGTACGTGCTTCACTTGTATCGGTATATTGAAATAAATCGTGATCCCTACTCTTAAGTTTATTCAAATACCATTCCTTTGTAATCTTTTCCACCTTTTCATTTGGCGCTAAGGCAGTGGGGGCTGCAACGGTGCGAGATGCCTCTGCTTTTGGCGCTTCCTTCTCCTCCTCTTCCTCTTCTTCCGTTTCTTCCTCCTCTTCCGCTTCATCCATTTCACCCTCTATCATACCAAGAAGTGCCATATCAAACGCTTGTTCCATCTCTGCCGGTGGCTCAGGCGTCGACTCCTTTTTAATATTTGCCTCCGTCTCCACTACCGCCTCCATTACTTCCTTAGTTTTCGCTACCTGTAAAGATTCTGTGTTTTCTGACAAAAACAGGGTCATCAGCGTGAGCATACGCTCCAAATCACGACGCGTTTCGCATCCTGTAATCAAAATACGGTATTTCGGATGGTCGTTATAGATTCTTATAGCTGCGCCAACATTGTACGCCGCCACCGTTGTATCCTCCTCACTTTGCGGAGGATTTTTAGCGCTACATTTAGCATCGCGAATTGCTACATCCTTAATACGTAAATCACCGCCCTTATCACTCTTATACATAATGACGTACTCCGAATGGCGTTGTAACCACTCGTCCTCCGCCGCCGCCGCCTCCGCCGCCGAAATACCAAACTCCTTCACCAGCGCCTTGATATAGGCGCCCTTCGGTACATCCACGTCCGTTTTAGTTCCACGATTGAGATATAATAGCGTAAGATAGTTCATAACCGGATTTGTTGTCTGTACATAGTTGCTAACACCCTTGTAGCGTAGTACTAAGGCAGCCGGTGGGTTTTCTCCCTCAAACGGCGGGTCAATCGAGAACAGCGGTGAAAATGTATCCACACGATTCACCAATTCTACTTTACTCGGTTTACGTCCTTCTAGCGCCGTATTAAATTCGTATTCTGCCGTCAACTCGCACAGCTTTAGCTGAGATTTATCTAGTGTTTCCCACGGGGTACCCTTCAACATATCGGCAAGAACCTCCTCCGCTTTCTTCGCAATGGTTGCGGATACGTGAACTCCGCGTCGTGGCGCCCCAATATACATCTCCGCACTACCGTCCTCGTAAATACGTATTGTCCAGCAGATACCTAGCACTTTTGGGTCAGATATAGGGCGTTTAATAAGAATAATACTACCCATATCCGTGGACGGCTTATCCGCCATCAAACTATCCAGTAGTTTTTCGTTACTAATAAACGGTTTTCCGTCCTTTCCTGTTGCCACCTTAATAATAGACGGCACACGGTCCTTTGCCGAAAAAAATCGTATAAACGGCTTTGACGGCGTCGGTAACATTTCGTAGAATTTCAGTTCTAGAAGCGAGGCTGTATAGTTTGGCGCCTTCGGTAAAATAGATTTGTAAATATATAATTTGATTAATTCAGGAATTTCGGCGTCTGTTACAGTGGATGACGTGACGCCCTGTTCCAACCGGTCCAAACGTGCGTCAATATATGTACGGTATTCATTTAGAGTTTGTAAAGCAGAAGCGTCCATAGTTAATGTTTGAGGGGTGGTTCGGAGTTGCGGAAAATAGAGTCGTACAAATCCTTCAAATATCGGCTCTGTAAGGGGCTGGTCCGCCTGGAGAAGTGATTCCAACGTCCAAACGTGTACAATAGGAGAGGCAGTAGAAAGAATAGATGTCTCTAAGGTGACGCCACTGTAGAGTGTTGGAAATACCGGCTCTTTTGCGCCGTCTTTGTAAAGGCGCGGGTCCGGTATACCTATGATCGACGGGTCGTGGGGATTCACAAGTCCTTCTGGTGCGAGAAAAGGCCAACTAAACTCCAACGGTTTGAAATGATTCGGTGATGTTTCTACGGCAATAAATAGTTGATTTGGCAGAGTTGTTCCCAGGACAAGGGCAATACGCTGTTTCAAATTAAACAACGTTTCAAAAGGAAAAACTTTGGCAAACTTTGTCTTATCAAGTTCTACGATACGGGTCTCATCCAAATGAGACAGTATCGTAATAGGTTGCGGTCCCAATGAGGGCAACCGGGACGGTTCTATTATGTCCATTGCTACTGTGGTTTGTGTTTTGAATTATCTGGTTATTCTCTTAAACCGTCGTCCACCGTTTCTTTATATTTCGGTGAATCTGTAATATGAACTCCACAATATTCAACCGGATGCGCCGCAAAATTGGTATATTGATATACACCTGTCGCTTCTGCCTGTTCTAACAACCAGGCAAAGTGATTCCAAAACTCTGGTGTATGTCCAATAGAGCTTGTGCCTACGTGGCTCATTTCGTGTAAGGCAACAAATACAATAATATTCTCCTGTACAAGTTGTTCCTTCTCATCACGTTGCCGTAAGCACATAAAAATCTGCTCTCCCTTATTTACCGAGTAAGACGTATACTGGGCATCGGGTGTCGATTCGCTAAATCGTTGCGCCGAACAATCAAAGTTATCAATCATTTGTTTTACAAACTTTTTATCATAATATTTGTTTTTGAGGTATGAACGGAGTTTGAGAAGACGTTCACGTACACGAGCAAGACGGTCCGCCGCATCTTGCTTATCGGGAAGATTACGGACAAGATACATTTCTCCGTCTATCGTAGATTTGGTAAGGGCTACAGGATACTTTGAATCCTTCATAGCAAGTCCAGCGTAGCCTAGACCAACTACACCCGCCATGAAAGCCCAAGGGAGGATGGAATCGTTCATATCCTTACTTTAGGGGTTCAAAATTGAAAGGATTTATGACGTGCTGTAGTTTCTAACAATAGTGATGGAGTATATGGTGCTATATGCGGAAACGCCAGATGCCCTTACGGCAAAAGTATCAGCGGTGCTTGGGCAAAATTGGCATCCTTGTGGTGGCGTAGCGGTAGCGACTGTTGTCACGTCTGTGGATAGGGATGGAATGTATACAAATGCGATTTCGTTCTATCAGGCAATGGTACGTGAAGGTGGTCCGCCTATTGTGATTCCTACGTCGGCGCTGTATACATAATTTGAAATAGATGAACAGTGTTCAGCTTTTTCAAAAGGGGGTGTTGGATACTTACGCAATCTCGAGCACACGGCGGTTGACGTCAGGCTCAATCGTGCTGTTGAGCCAAGGGCTCACGTTCACCTGCGGGTTCGGCGGCTCCGAGCGGAGGTCCCAAGAGGCGTTACGGAGAGATTGTCCAACCGTGTTGACACCGATGAGGGCACCGGCGTTCAAGAAGTTCTTGCCGGCAATATCACCCGCGCCCATCGGGTTCACCTGCGCCCACTTCGAGTTAGGGTCATTCGGCAGGAGCTCCTGCGGCGCGAGCTGGTTCTTGGGGTAGCAGTTAGACGGCGTAGACGCCGCCGCAAACGGCATCGGCGACGGGGTGTCCTCGAAGCCCTCGCGCACCTGCTGGGTGGGTCCCGCAGGGGTGTCGGGGCTCACCGTTGTACCACGGGGAGTAGCATTCTGGGAGGCATTCATAATACGAGCAAGGTCAACTGGTCCAGGGTTGGGGAAGGCATTGGCAGCGGTGCCCGTCATAGACTGGGGGCCAGACGTATCAACAACGGCGCCGGAACTCTGGAATCCCTCACGGTGGTGACGGCGCTTCAAGAGTCCACCGAGGGTGGGATCCAATACATAAAATAGACCTACTGCGACTAGGACCGCCAGACCGACCAGGAGTGGTGTGCGCGAAGACATTTTCTCTAATTCCCTTGATTGTATTTTTTTTACGCCTCGCTGTTTGTTGATTCGTCATCGTCCGTTACCCAATCACTAAATTGGGACTCATCGTCGGACACTTCGTATTTTCCAAAAAAGTTTGACATCGCCGTTAGCGCTTTCTGTCTCGCTTCGTCGGCGGTCCGGAAGAGGACCTTAACTTGCTCTTTCGCGTCTGCCTTCTCTTTTGCTATCAATGCCGGGCTACGCAAGGTCAGGGTGTTGGTTGTATCCGTTGCCTCAAGATCATCCACCTCCTCAATCTCCTTCGTCGGAACAGCCGGAGTCTGCCAATCAAAGTCAATGACCATGTTCTGGGTATCTTTCTCCACAAACTTCACGGCAAACTTTGGTAAAATGGTAGACCGGGTAATTAGAATACCAATCAATTCCAAATCAACAATAGCATTGGTATACGCCCCTTCCTTCACATCAAAGAAGAATTCTTGTTCTGTATACTTATTCCAGTGTGGCTTATTATCAGTATCGTAGATGACGCCCCACTGTGGTGTAATACGCTCCAAAGAATCGTAAGACGGTTTATTCTTGAAAAGTATCTCCGTCTTTGTAAGCTCTACAAGTACAGTTTTCTGTAACTCGTTAAACTTTGACTGTACCGACGGCTCGGGAAGGACTGTATTATTGCTCATTCGTAATCGTACACCTAGATGGACGGGCTTTGCCACCGGTACATAGAAATGAACGTTGTTGCCATCAGCACGACGTTCCGGGACTCCAAACATTGGTTCTGTTTGGAACTGCGATGTACGTTGAAAAATAGTTCCGCACCCCATCTCAATGAGTGCTTCGCCGAGAGACCGTTATACAGAAGCAAATGGTGATTTAGCAGAGCATATAGGTGATAAAGTACTGGTTTTGTTACGGTCTCCCGAAAATCAAGCTCGTATTCAATCCGTGTTAGATCCGATTATTTCACATATTATCAATCGTATTTTTCCATATATACTGTTATCAGCAATACTCTTTTTGATTTTATTTATTTTAACCATTGGAACATTTTATATGGTGATGCGCACATCTGCCACAATGAGTTATAGCACTAAGATATCAGATTGAAAGAGCAGTTGGAATTCATCGGCATTCATATCTTTCAACTGCTCCTTACGTAGGGTTTCAAGATAAGGGATTTCAGTCGTAATTGTATCAGTGTTTCCCTTGAGCCAAAGAGACCACTTCAGCCACTGCTTCTCGCTCATCAAATCATCAACTGTTTCATTGCGCCCATTGAGCATATCAATTGCCCTGTCGTAAGGAAAGAAGTCCTTGATATGAATGGACTCAAGGGCTTTGTGAAGATTGCCCTTGTACTTGATAGTAAAGTACGACTGCTTGAACGGCAACGACTTTGCCTTGTTCGTATAGTCCGATCCCATCAGGACGCACATTTCCAGGAATTGTAGATAAGTAAGTCCAGCGTGATGTAGAATATCGCTCAGCATGTACGAAATCCAACCGCTTGTATCACCTGGAGCGCTCATACGCTCAGGAACAAGGAGCGTATGAACGCCACGTGCCAGAAGATCCATATCATTGCTCATCACGGCATCCAGCTCACCGCGACGCATCAGATATGCCAGAACGTTGTCCGCCTCGCCGTTGGCGTTCAGAAACAGAACACCCGCTGCGTAGAGCAGACGCTTTACCTCGTCCCGCTCGTCCGTCGTCACGTAGACCGAATTTGCCGTAAGACTGCCGATCTCCTTCGTCAGTGTATCCCGTTGCTCCTTTGTCATATCAACGGTCTCCATATCGGTCGTCAACTGCTGACGCTTCATGTCGTTCTTGAGTCGCGCCTCGTTGCGCTGTTTAATAGTCTCGCGCTTCTCGTCCGGTGGCTTTCCGTCAAAGACCGGCACTGGAATAATATTGTGTTCCCTACATTTCGCAATCAGATGGGCAATGTAGGTAATCGGATGTGTTTTGTTCGTTTTTGCCTTGTAAAGGAAGCCAAGAATGTCGATACCGACACGCTTCTTGGCGAAAGAAGCCCAATTGGGCGTTTTGAGCGCAACCGGTGCCGCCCATCGTATCCAGCCTGTAAGTCCACGGATGCCCATTGTAGGAAAGTAGGAATTTCTAGGAAGTCTAGAGTTTCTTGTAGTTTCGATGTGCTGAATCAGCGTTTTGGCATTAGGGGTCTCAATTTTTTCATCGTTCTAATCCGTCAAGTACATCAGGCACACTCATCCGTAAACTCATATCTTGCAGAACAGTTGATTTAGCAAGTGTACGTAAACGGTTCAATTCAGGCGTTACCAATCCGCACATAACATATTGTTTCTCTTCTGGTGTCTTGCCATTGCCAAAGACCCATAAAAATTCAAAATGAGGCGCAAGGGCTGCTTTCAGCACATAATACGCAAATACACTTGTGTTTTCTTCCCATTTATGGGTCGCACGTGCTAAAAGCTGTGTTGCCTGAAGGTCCTGCCATTTACGTTGTCTTGCCCACGATCTACCGTACCATTCACACGCCAACCATTCGGCATATAACTCTGTCCACGCCTCAAACAAATGTGGATTAATCTTATCGGTCTTATTCATCTTCCAACACGGTGCCGGTGTCTTTCCAACCTTCCAATCCCATTTCATTCCGTGAATCATTTCGTGTATAAGGACCCGCTCCCATTCTTCTTTACGATAAATAACAATATTTGGCGTTCCAACAATTGTCCATCCGCCGTTCACCTGTGCTTTTGTCGGCCACTGATTTGCCTTAAGTTGTCTCGGGTCATCACGATACCATAAATAAATCTTAAATCCTGGTTCGGCACCTAACCATTTAAGAATAGCATCAACCGTTCGCGCTATATCTTGAGATTTATTGGGCTCAGGGGTAATCAAAAATAGTGTGCTTCCCTGCCAAAGCTCATACTTGAGTCCCTTGGTAGCTGGGTTTTCTAACAAAGAGAAGATAGTCTGCTGTTCCCATCCACTAGCTATCTGCCTTTTTGCTTCGTCGAACTCTTGTTGGCTTAACGGCTGGGGTTGCCTTTGCGGTTTCAACATGGGCGGCGGAACTGACTGGAGCAGGGCTAGCGCCGACTCCGCCGTCGGGCTCTGGCTCTGGCTCTGCGACGAGCTCATTTTGTACTGGTATGTCTTTTTTATGCGTCGGTGGCTGTTGCAGCAGTGGTGTTGAATTTGTACGCACGGTTTCGAACAAAAAGAGTACTGCCGATTCTAGCGAAAGCGGTGTGCGGTACGACGTATGGGGCTCAGCGGTCGTCAGTGACTTCATTGCCAACCAGAAGACATGGGGCTCTAGGAGAGTGTGTTGGCGCTGAATTGCCGCCGCACAACTATCAATAATCTCTGGACCCGTCTGGCAGAAACTGAGCGCCTGATAAATAATACTACGTAGCCACTGAATCACTTTCAGGTCGGGCTTTCTCTTCGACCTTGCGTTCTGAATAAGTGATGCTATCATCTCGTCGTAGAAATCCTGAATACGCCTTGGCCACTGGGCTGGGACTTGATTTGGCAAATATTTCTGAATCTCCTCAATACGTTCTGGTCGCCCTTCGCACTTCTCGTAGGCGATTTGCGTAACAAAAGGCGGGGGGACAACAGTTTTCCATTCTTGATATGACATCCGTGGCATACGGTATCTGACAAATGCGTCGTCTAGAAGGGCTAAGGGACCAGTGATTTCCCTAGCGGTAAGCCAAAGCATACCAGCCGCTTCGGGTGGCAGTACAAACTGTTGAATAATGGCGCGTACACGAATCGCAGCCGCTAAGGAGAGACTATGCGCACGGCGCAAGACGACCAACTTGCGGGAGGAGGATCTAAGGCTATTTAACACATCACCGCTGGAGAAGAAACTCGTCAACAAGTCACCAATAATCTGCTTGTCCTGCATAGACAGATTTGGAATATCAATTTCAAAATGATAGGGGCTAGTAAAAACTCGGGCTTCGTAACTATCGCCAACTGTAAATGTACGAGTTTCCAAGGGATACGTGATTTTACCATTCGCTTCCTCTTCAATAATACGTCGGAGCTCTTTGGTTTTACCAGACCCCGCCGGACCGATAAACATAAAAGGGATATCCAATCGCTTCATCATTACTGATTATGATGAAGTGATGGGTTTAGACGGGGTGGGGGTCTGTGCTTATTAACTGCTTCCCGCCGCTAACGTGTCCCGCATATTACTTATAGTAATTGTGGAGATACTCGCCGAAACAAGCGCACAAGGCAGTACAATAATCATCACAATCGCCAATATAAACTGAATCATTTGTGTAGGATTGTGGCTAAAATGGTAAAGCGAAAGGGCGTAGGCAATCAGCGATGCTACAAAACTAAAGACAGTCACAATTGCCAGAAGCTTCGTATTCTGCGAAGAATCCTTCGGTATAAGTGTACCAAAGGTGATTCCCGCAATTATTATCAGCGTTGCACAAATACCGAGGGAGACAAGATAGGGTAAATTAGCTGACATACTCTATTATATCCCTATTTTATCGCCGACGACCACCTACCTTTGCCACTGCCTTAGCTGTATCACCAAATGCGTTTGCGAATCCCTCCCACTTTATACCGGTGCCGGGCGGGGTTGATATTATAACTAAAATTCCACATAATATCAAAATAGATACAATGAGTGGCACAAAGAAACGCCGAAAATAGACATCCTTAATTATAGGATCACCGTACTTCTTTTTTGCCGATGTACTACAAGAGCCTGACTCCATTTACAATGGTTCATCTTTTTCTAATTATACTATAAGGAGTCACCTGCGATGTCAACATTCCAGTGTAGTCCTGCTTTACATCGCCGGGATGGCGAGACCTGTTTACCACCTAGTGCTTTAGAGCGCTTAACTCGTGCGTGGAATAAAACGCATCCCCGGAATAAAATAAGTGTACGCAAGACACGGAAAAATGGGCGACAAGACGCTGGTAAAGTGGAGACCGCAAATATACCTCTCTGGGACCAACTTCGTGAAAATATGAAATCGCACTACAAATGTGAAACCGAGTTCTGCGCAGTCAAGAAAATACCTGGATTATCTGACAAAGATAAGAACGAGTTCAAAAAGTATTTTAAACCCGAAAAGCCGAAAAAATGGGATAGTAAACCCACCGATTGGCTGGATAGTTACAACATTGAGGATGTGATGAAACAGTATGAAGAGGCATTTCCATTTTTTGATTTTATCGGTCCCGTCCCAATTGATTTTGACGCCAAAGACGAAAATGCGTGGGGCAAGTGTATTGTAAATGAACTCTGTCGCCTTGATTTGAACGAATCAGCACGGAAGGGAAAAACCAAGATTGGTATCATATTCAACTTAGACCCCCATGATGAGCCGGGCTCACACTGGGTATGCGCATTTATTGATCTAGAAAAGGGTAATGCCTACTATTACGATTCGTACGGATATAAGCCTCCAGCTGAAATTGTGCGACTTCTCAAACGCTGTAAAGACCAGGGATGTACCAATATCTATTACAATGATATCCGTCATCAACGGAAAACATCAGAATGCGGTGCTTTTTGCTTATTGGTCATTATATGTTTACTCAAAAGCAAAGAATTCTTAGATATTTGTAAAAATATGGTAAATGATGACCAAATGAATAAAATTCGTGATATTATATTTGCCGAAGAGAAGCCAAGAAAGGGGGCTTTAGAGGATGCACTAAAAACATTCTGTATCTAATCTTTCAGCGTTCCGTTGGAATTTTATGATATATGTTGGTAGTTTAGAAAGATGTCCGGACGAACTGGTGGTCCGCAACAGAACTTGTTTCTAAACGGAGCGAATTACTCCAAAATCGTAGGATTCTTACGTACTCGCTACGCCAAGAAAATGGGTCTCTCGGCATTGCCCGAAAAGGTGGACGAGAAGCTCCAAAAGTATACCCAGCATTTTATGACAGAAGTCGCACGTGTTCAGGGACAGGATAAGCCGCAGAATGCCCTCGCTACCGAAGTGATTCGTGAGACCGAAACGTCCATGGATTCGTGGCTACGTAGGCAACAGGCTGCCCAGCCCCCTACCACCACCACCGTTGGTACTTATCCACGTGGCGAGGACGTATCCTCATCCCGTCTCTTCCAGGATACCGGTTCTAATTACAACAATATGATGGCATCCCGTGCCCCTATCCCTATTCCGCAGGTCGGTATTCCCGATTTCCGTGCGCCCGAGCCAGAGCTTGACGAAGAGGAGGACCCCGTTGTATTAATGCAACGTGCGCAGAAGCAGCGTGAGGACCAAGCCCGTTCTCTCGGCATTCCTATTGCCCCTCCTGCTCCCTCATTTCCTAACAAAAAGGTGGAAGCCGCGCAAAGCGGAGCAACATCGGTTATGCCACCCCGCCTAGAGATTCGTGATGAACCCGCGCCGTCGGCTACCCAGCCTATTCCGCCCCAAGCCGACCCGCCGCCGCCTCAACTTGCTCCCCGCCCTCAAGACTACATCATTCCCCAGGAGGACGTTGTCAAGTACCGTGAGACGGAGCACAACGTCTTCATTACCAGCTCGGACCGTAACTGGCTCCTCAATACTACCGAAAACCGTTACAACTTCTCTGTCATCTTCAATACCGGCAATACTACTGGGGCGTTGGGATACAATAGTGCCGTCCAGCAGCGCTTCCGCAATATTCAGCGTATTGAGTTTGTAAAGGCGATTGTGCCGATTGAGTCACTCACGGCGCTTGTACGTGTAACCGCCAATACGCCGACCTACGATACAAGCCGTGTTGTTAATATCTTCTCCCTGCCCTTTGCCGGTGTTCGTATTGCCGAGCTCAATAACAACTCATTCTCCACGAATCCCAATGAGGATAATACATTTGCTATTGTCCAGTACGATACAACGTGGTCCTCCGATTTATATGTACCCCAGTCGTATCTACCCGCCGGCTCCGCTGGTAATGGCGCCGTTCCCGCCGATAAGACCGGTTACACCGGCTTTATTCCCAAGTTCCTTAAGACACAGCGTGTTTACACGCCGACGCCCCTGGCAACCCTGAACCGTCTAACAATCCGTATGGAACGACACAACACGGAGCTCATCAGTCCAGACCCCGACGTCTTCTTCATCAGCCGTATTCAGCTCAGCGATTTAATCACAAACTTCGGCACGGGCACAACAACCGATGCTACAAATTACTCTTCTGCAACGGGAACGAATACTGAGAATCCCTATATCTTCATCAAGACAACGAACTACTTCTTATTTAGCGCCATATCCGAGGGTGATATTATCAATATTCAGGGCTGTACTGTTACGCCGTCTAGCACTCTTACTGCCAGCGGTGCCGTAGACTTTACAAACTTCATTAACCAGTCCGCCGGTCAATATGTTGTCGCAACTGGTTATGTCAATGTTGCCTCAGGCGGTGCCACTTCCGTCATCACTCTTGGACGTAATAATGCCGGCTACTGTAACGTCATCATCATTCGTAACCGCTTTGATAATCCTGCTACCACCGGCGGTACAACCCGCAATCAGGGTCCCTCCTATTTCGGCGGATTCCTGTCCCAGGAGGAGAACGGAACTAGCGGGTCTACTGCGGGTCTCACCTATATTCTCAACCAAACGGCAACCGTACAGACAGGATGTGCTCTCATCAACACAAGCCGCCAGACCAACTTCGTCTTACGCATTATCACCCGCGATATGGATTCCACGTCCAACATTCGCCCCGATAATGTCTAAACCATTGTTTACGCCCCCGAACTCTACCGATATTATTTTGCTGTAATTTGGTAGAGGGATGCTTAGCACCATTATCATTGTATTTATTGTGGTTGTCTTTTTAGCAACCTTTGTCATACCTCTTGCCAGACGCAAGTCGGAAGAGGGATTCGCCGATGATACCGATGGAGGATACAGATCGTATATGGGTAGCTATTTGGCAGACCGTAAGAAAATGATTGACGCTGGAAATCAGCAATATAATAATCTCGGCATCAGTCTGGACCCCCTACTGGCAACATTTGCCGTAGCACCGGCAGATATTGAAGATAATCCAAATCTGTCTCCCGCCCAGTATTTAAAACAGTTTAATGCTCTTACAAACGCTGCAAATAATAAGATTAAGCAGTCGTTGGCAAATCCTGATATTGATGCTAACACGGTGTCACCAACAAATATGGGTCCGATGCGAGGTGGCAAGGTAAATGAGCAACTTCCTCCACCTAATGATATTTTAGTTACCGCCCGTCAGTGCGAGACAAAAATACGCACACGCCAAAGCTGTGGAATGTTAGATGACCCCGCATACGCAAAGTGTGGTGTTTGTATTGACGGCGGTACCCGATTCAATGGAGAGAATGCCAACACCTTCATCGGTGGTCTACTCTCCCTGGTACAGGACCGTACCGCCGCCGAGGACGCCTCAGGAAACGGAAAGCCTCTGTACACACCTTCCCTTGGCAAGTGCCCAGCTGGTATGTTCTATGTTGACTCCGCCTCCTGCCAAAAGGCGGTTAATCAGTTGAACTGTAAAGAAATTGGCAACTCCGGCGGTTTCCAGGGTGGCAAGACAAAGGAGGGTCTAACCACCAATAGCGTATCTTGTGCCCAGGCGCCCGTACCAGATATATATCTCTACCAACCGGCAAATAAACCGTATGACATAGTTCTACGATTCCTCGCCCCCTTCGGCACAGGACTTAATGCCGCCATTGTGACACACGTACCGTCAGGTCGTACATTCAGAGGAGAAGGTAAGGCAGGACAAGAATTTACAGTTACTTTACGTGGAGTGAAGGAGCAAGACCCCGTAAATGTCATGGTGGTTCAAGAGATGCCCCATCGTATGCGTGGACAGGCAGAGGTCTTCCAAGTCTTACACCAGAGCGGAAATGGTCATATAACATCTATGAAAAAGGATAATGCCTCAGATATATGCCAACGCATAGGCGCACAACTTGCTACCTATTCACAGATAGCCGACTATACTAACAGCGGCGGACAGTCTGGATACTGCGGACGTCATGCTAATAATACAGATTCCGTATATGCTTTCCAAACGGGTAAGTCTGGATTTGGAACGATTGGTCAAAATCCTGAGACCGGTCCGTGTAATGCAAAGATGGAGAAGGGAGGTGTCGGTGCCTGGTGCTTTGGTATGAAACCATCAAGAACTACATCGTATTTTAGTAACGGTAACAATACAAACGTTCTTGGTACCTCGGTCAATTGGTTCTTCGAGACATTCGGTGGGGGCTCAGGACAAGGTCGTAGCGTATTTACGCAGTATATGACCCCTAATACTGACGCACCGCCTGGTGAACAGCGTCGCGCCATTACAATTCAGTGGGAAATGCCAGGTACCCAGAATCGTACAGTTTCCTTCCAACCTACGATTACAGGAGTCAACCAACCTAGAAACACTAAAACTCTAAGAATGTATGGACCATTCGCAAAAAGCTCTCAAATCAGCGGTCCTGTGTGGAATTCCAATATGAGTATGCAGAAGAATCAATTCTGGCTTTGGAGCAATATTGCCACATCGCAAACTGCTACATTTATGGCACTTGTGCCTGGTTATCTACACGACCCCTATTACTCCGACGATATACAAAATGCGCCGATGGGTCCCCTTATTAGTAATCCTGCTACAATGGAACTTCTCAAGACCTCTCCCTGCTTTGCCGAGGGTCAGGCACCAGGTGCCTACAGCGCCGCCTGTCTACTCACCCTCTACCAGGGTGTGGGTGGAGATCCTACAAAGGGTAAATTTGCCACGGAGAACGGTGGACTCACACAACTTAATAATCTCGGTGACCTCGACTCTATTTCCGACCATCTTTTAGATTTAGCAACTACTGCTACCACCGGCAAGGACGGAAACGGTAACGTAGTCAGTATGGATATGAATAGTCGTATGGCAGCGATGAATT
This sequence comes from Chloridella minuta, assembly GCA_032273045.1. Taxonomy (NCBI): domain Eukaryota; class Xanthophyceae; order Mischococcales; family Pleurochloridaceae; genus Chloridella; species Chloridella minuta. The sequence continues at coordinate 49,389 of JAUKPQ010014317.1, forward strand.
CTGCCGCCCAGCAACTCTACGGTTTTAATATCATTAATCCTTGTGAGGATATTGTTGATAACCCTGATGGTAGCATCGGACTTGTACCCAAGCCTATGGGAAGTGTAACGGCTGATTGCCTACAATATCTATGGCTGAACAATCTATCTGATGCCGATCGTGAACCTGGCAAAGGATCCAGTCAAATGTACGCAAATACATACACCAGCATTGCCGATCGGTTCAGCGGTCTGCGCTACAGCGAAAGCACTCCCAACCGTCGTAACCAATACCCTTTCCAAGCGTGTCAGACGGGTGGCTCAATGGCTCCTATTAAGAATGGAAAGCCTGATAAGACTATCATAAGCCAACTTACAAATATGGGTAGCTTACAAGCTGTACAAGACTTCTTCAACGGTATCCAGAAGACGGCGAACTATGGAACGGATCAGAAGGAACAGGCAAAGGCAATAAATCAGTGCTACGGCATCAAACAAGCCAAGAGCACCCAACTGGGCTACGGTTGTACACTCATTTTACCGCCGCAAGTGGTACCTGGTGTTACGTGCTACATCAATCTAGGCGACCCTACAGAAGTAACAAACTATTTGACTTACTCCAGTGGCACTGTGTTATTTGGCGGGGTCCAAAATAGTCCTAGCATTACTTTCTACCTTGATAAGCCACTCAATGGACAGGCGGGTTGTATTACCTTTAAGACGGGTGGGGAGACAACGCTTGTGCTACGCCATGCTGGTTGGCGCATATATGCTAAACCCTTTGATGGCTCCAGGCTCATGGCAGCTGATGCCTCCTGGAAAGTCATACCCTCCCTCAACAACGACTCGACCATGGTATCCTTCCAGTCGGTCAATTACCCTGACCACTACTTCAGCCAGGCTGGTGGACCCAACGAGGTATGGAATACAGTCTATGCGGGAACGCCTAAAGATGCCAATCTGAAGTCGTTCGCTGTTATAGGTGTACCTGGTATCACCCTTCCACCACCTGCCCCTATATGTAATCCTGCTCCCTGCGCTCCCACCTGCCCTAAGAATGGCGAGGGTATTACAAGCGTTAACACTAGCGGTGGATATAATATCCGTCTCTACACACAGGCAGAGTGTGGAAAACTTGGCGGAAACTGGGCAGCAGTTGGTCAGTCTTGGGGTATGCCCAATAACAGCGTCGGCGAATGTTTGGGAACGCCTGGCGGAAACATCGGTTTCTGTAATAATACACCTGGATCTGCTCCATCATCTGCTGCTGCAGCCGCTGTCGGTCAGTAAACCTGTAATCCGAACAATAGTTAATAATTGAATTGAGGGCGTTCATAGAACGGTCAATTCAAATATTTAGGAATATTAATTAGAGTAGATGATAGGCGGGACGATAGTTATTGTCCTTTTGGTCCTGGTATTTATTTTTACGTTCGTCATTCCTATTGCGAAAAATAAGGTGGATGCCGAAGCCTTCCAGTCAAATATGGAAAGTTACAAGGCTGAGCGTGGAAGGATGCGCAACACTGGCAATCAGTTATATAACGAGCTCGGTGTGTCACTAGACCCGCTCTTGCCCACCTTTGCCTTAATGAATTTATCAATTGACCCAAAACTGCCAGTTCAGCAGTATGCCCAGGCAATTAACAACCGAACTAATGATGTGAATCAAGAAATCGGCATTGCCCTCCAAACTCCCGATGACCTCCCGTCTCCATTGTCCTCTACAAATCTAGGCATTAAGGCTCAGAAAGTAAATCAGTCGTTACCACCTGCTAATGATCTATATATTCAGGCACTCAAGTGCGAAACTGATATTAAGGGACGTGCTGACTGCTCTAAACTAGATAACCCTCAGTATTCGCTCTGTGGTGTATGTATTAAGGAAGGTACGAAATTTGACGGTACCAGTGCCAATACATTTATCGGTGGTCTGCTCTCTATCTTCCAGGACCGTGCCTCGCAGGAAGATAATGCTGCAAATGGTCCCATCTATTACCAGCCTACACTTGGCAAATGCCCTCCCGGTATGTTCTTTGTTAACTCCGCTTCTTGTAAAGAGGCTGCCAATAAGCTGAACTGCCAAGAAATAGGAGAAACCGGTGGTTTTAATGGTGGTAAAACCAGTGAAGGATTAAGCGCTGACCAAGTATCCTGTGCCTCTGCTCCCCTATCCGGCACAAACACCTTTGTCTACCAGCCAGCGGATAAGCCAAATACAGTTCTTCTACGTGTTCTGTCGCCGTTTGCTACCGGTATTACGAAGATAGTTGTTAAAGTTAAACGAACGGGCAAGACGTACACTGCGGATAATCGTGGTAAACCTGGTACAGAGTTTACACTTTCTCTTCCTGGTATGATTGAAGCCGATGAAGTCACCGTTTTAGTGGCACAGGAAGCACCAAATCGTAGATTTGGACAGCCTGAGGTGTTCCAGGTACTTGAACAACTTGATAGGCAGAAAGGTACGATGAAAACATATACACAGACATTGGCTACTGATCTCTGTAATCGCCTTGGGGCAAGTCTTGCCACTACCGCACAAGTGGATGCCGCCGTTCAGAATGGAATACAATCACAATACTGCGGTCTAGTAAGCGATAGCTCGTCTCCTGTATATGCCGCCCAAACCGGCGGAGCAAGAATGTTTAGTCTTATACCCGTGGGTGGAAATCCTGGCAGTGGTAAATGTGATAGCAGCGTTGCTACCAATTTTAATGCAGCGTGGTGCTATGGAAGTAAGCCTGATAGTATTCTTCCTATATCTTTTGACAAAGACATTCCTATATTATTCAACTCTTGGTTCCAGTCATTTGGCACGAATGCCAGTCCTGCGCAGGGACCCAGTCTATACAGCAAATACAGCACAGCAGGTTCTGATGCTCCACTAGGTTTTTCGAATCGTGCGGTTATTATGCAGTGGGAAATGCAGGGTTCAGCAAATCGCACTGTTCCATTCCAGCAGACAATTACGGGTGTTGATACTGGTCCCGCTACCTCTCTTTGGTTGGGTGGTCCACTTACAGGTAGTTCAATCATTAGCGGTCCCGCCTGGAATTCCAATATGAATATGCAGAAAAATCAGTTCTGGTTTTGGAGTCAAAGCGGGAAGAATCAGACTGTGACATTCAAAGCCCAAGTGCCTGGTTATCTCAATAATCCTTATTATCGTGATGATATACAAACCGCGCCGATTGGTCCCTTAATTTCTAAACAGAGTACTGCCAATTTACTCAAGACACCGCCCTGTATGTTGCCTGGTCAAGCTCCAGGAAAATATAGCGCTGAGTGTCTACTTACATTATTCCAGGGCGTGGGTGGCAGGACCTCGGGTACACTAACACAAACAAATGGTGGTATATCACAACTGAATAACTTAGGCAGTTTAGATTCAATTACTGCATATTTAAATAATATCCGTGCTGCCGCTGTATCAGGCAAAGACGAAAATGGTAATGTCGTCAGTTACGATATGAAAACACGTGTAGATGCTATGAATAATGCTGCTAAGCAACTGTTTGGGTTTGATATGCTAAATGTATGCGAACAGATTGTAGATAACAAAGATGGTTCTGTAGGCGTTACACCAGTGCCTATGTCCCAAATGACACCCGCCTGTCTACAGTACTTATGGCTCAACACAGGAGAAACAAAAAGTCGCACCCCTGTTGTTGGTCGTATGGGCAATACTTTCTATGATGCTACATACACCTCAATACAAGATAGATTCAGCGGTCTCTTGAATAATGAGAGTACCCCTGCCCGTCGTTCCCAGTACCCATTCCAGGCATGTCAACTCACTGGTACCGGTGCTCCTATTAAGAATGGACAACCTGATATGGGTGTTGTATCTTATCTCATGAGTTTAGGAAGCGTGAAGGCAATTCAAGATTACTTTAACAACATCTATACAACTGCGAATAATGTTGGTGGTGGATATGGTGGTAAAGCATTAGACACAGCAAAGCAGGCAGAAGCTATCGCAAAATGCTATGGCGTAAAACAAGCAGAGTCGGCTAATAAGGGGCTCGGTTACGGCTGTGATATTGCTAAACCTACCCCACCACCACCCTCTTGTAATCCTGACCCCTGTGACCCCAACTGCCCTAAGAACGGCGAGGGTATTACCAGTGTTAATACTAGCGGTGGATACAATATCCGTCTCTACACAGATGTGGAGTGTGCGAAACTTGGTGGACATTGGGTAGGAAACGGTAAATCTTCCTGGGGTCTGCCCAATAATAAGGTTGGCGAATGTTTAGGAACGCCCGGCGCAAATATTGGCTTCTGTAATAATTTGCCTAGCAATCCTCCATCTGCAGCCGCTGCTACTGCAGTTGGTAAATAAACCTATAATCCTCTATAATTCTAACATTGGGTTGGTGTGTGTTTGAAATAGTATATCGTCATACGATAAACTATTGAATAAATAAGGAAGTAGATGATTCTATGGGCAATACTGTTCGTGCTACTTATAGCAGGTCTTCTCTCGTTCACGCTTCGCTATTACCAAAGTGAGGGATTTCAAGACCTAATGGATGAACATATAGGATTTATAGATTCACAACGTGATATCTATATTAATTATCCTAATGATATCTTTACAAATCCAAATGTGAATAATATGACGACAGCACTCTCCAGCCCCGATGTTTATCTAGATACAAATGTTGTTGATTCTGAACTCATAGCAAAACGTCTAATACCTGATGCTACTAACAAATATACAAATTATGATGACCAGTACTGTAGGTCGGCACTTCAACCCGCAAATCTACCTAGGCATCTTAAAGGCGCCCGTGATGGCTGTGGTTGGTGGTATGTTGCCGACACTTCACAAACCTCTACCGGTGTTCTCGGAACCGTTAACGGACCCGTCTTTACCGACGGACTACCTACCAGCGGACAATGGATATGGGACCTTACTAAGGCACAAGAGTTGGAAGAGATTAAGATGTGTAGACAAATCACCGCATGTGAATTTATTGATGCCAATGCCGTGGCAGGAAAATGTGGCTTCTGCCCTACATCTGGCTATGCCGTTCCCGTAAAAAGCGATGGGACCGAAAAATATCTTAATAATCCCGCTGCCGTCTGTGGTGGAAAAGTCATTATGACCGGCAATAAATGCGAAGCGGTTGTATCGAATGCGATTAAAACGGTAGCTGCCGATGGTACCGATTGTAAAAAATACGGACGCCCCTCTGCCGACAAGAGCCTACGTCTCTACAGTAAAGAAGAGTGTGATAAACTCAATGGAGAGTTAACCTACGATAGCCAGTGTAAAAGTCGCCTGGACGGAAATTATAGCGAGGAATGCGCCACGTTGAACAAACCTAGAGTAACTGTCTGTACACCTGATACAAATGGACGATTAACGACCGAATGTCTATTACATATAACAAAAAGCCTAGGATATACACCTCAAGGTGCGATATATCGTATTTTAAAGACGGGTGGACAGTTGGAAGAGAATGACCGTATTGCCCTAGGACAATTAACCGATGTTGGGGTTGATATACCTCCTACAATTCTGAGTGGCGGGAATGTAGGTCCCGTCGGTAGTGTAGGCGGGAAAATAGATAAAAATACCGCCGCCAATCTCTACATGAATATCAAACAGCAGATGCGCACAGGTATTCATAGCCGTATCCGAGAAGCCGCCAAATGGTTTGTAATCGGTTCGCCAGACTTTAGTCCCTGTGGATTCGACAATAACGAAAAGGGACCCTTTCCTGTCACCTGTTTACAACAGTTATGGCGTATGAGTGGTTGCCAAGGTGCCGGTACCGACTATCCTAAAACTGATGAAGACGCCGCCGCTTACGGGTCAATGAGTTGGGGACAAATTGCTGATAACTTCAAAGAAAAGTATAATGCTATGCTCGGCGGAAACGGAGCCGCCGCCCAAGATGAAAGTGTAAAGAAATGCTTAGGCATTTCCGTCACCCGTAAAATTCACTCGCCGTGTACTCGTTACACAGATTTAGGATGCTGGGCAGATACATGGAACCGTGCTTTATCAGGACCACCTCAACAATATGGATATACCGTGGAATCGTGTTATCAATATGCGAAGGCGCGGGGGGCTGATACATTTGCGCTACAAGATAATGGGTGGTGTGTCACGAGCAAACCAGGAGACGATTACAAAAAATACGGACGTATATCTACATCCTGTCCAACACTTGGTGGAGGTTGGAACAACCACGTCTATAAAGTAAACAAATAGCGGGACAGTTTGAGGCATAATTAAATTAGCAAAACATCGTAGAGAATTGTCAGATGGTAATCTGGTTGGTCGTTATTGCCGCAATTGTTGTGGCACTGACTGTTTTAGCTTTATTACGGAAATCTAAGGTCGGTGCTATTGAAAATTTTCAAAATGCCTCCGGATCGACAATGGCAAGTTTCATAAACTCTATATCTGGTGGCACTACAACGTTGCCATCGTTGCTAAAGGCGACTACTACATTTAGCGCAGGACAGCAAAACTATGGACAGAATGTTCTCGGCAAGGAAATTCTAACCAATCGTCTACTACCCGACTTTTCCAATATGATGGATCCGCTCGTAAACCAGCCTGACGTATACCTGAACACGCCCGAAAATATTATTGTGCGAAACCTTGAAACTGATAACGCTAGTGCATTTACTCAGGCAGATTTGGAGTGGTGTAAATCTGCCAAAATGCCCATCAATCTACCGCCTCACCTTAAGGGTGCCGCCGTAGGATGTGGTTGGTACTACATCCCTAACCCAAATATGCCGAGTAGCGGTGCTCTAGGACAGTTTGATGGACCTATATACCCTAAAGGTATGAATAACGACGGTGTCAACGGAATCCCCAACTACGGCAACGGTGAGTGGATTTGGGATCTCAGCATCGCTCAACAGCTGGAGGAAATCAAGAACTGCGCACGTATCAAATCGTGTGTCGCCATTGACGCCCCTTCCGTCAACGGTATCTGCGGATTTTGCCCTCCCTCCGGTTTAGCGATTCCCGTAAATAGCGATGGTACGGAGAGATACCCCGAACCTAAAACAGTTGGAAAGGTTAGCGCCCCTGCCGCCACCTGTAATTCTGCCACAATTATGAATGGCTCTCAGTGTGTTGGACCGACGCCACCCCTTATCACACCCCAGGGTGTCAATTGCGGTAATTACGGTTACCCCTCTCCGGACTACAGCATTCGCCTCTATAGCGAGTCTGATTGCACAATAAATATGAATGGAAATTGGGTACCTAACGGCGAGTGTTTAGCTGCTGATGGTAGTGGTAGCCTAAGTGCCAAGTGTTCGCAACTCAACGGCGAACAACCCTCACCGCCTGTCACCGTCTGTACCCCTGATAGCAGGGGAGGTCTCAGCTCTGCCTGTCTCATTACACTCGCCAAGAGCATTGGCTTGACTACACAGGGCGCCCTTATCAAGATGCTACAGACTAATGCGGGACCTGGTGAGCTTGACAAGGTTGCCATTCAGGTTGTCACTGGACAGAATGTCCCAGTAAATCCTGTTCTCTACACCGGTGGTGTCATAACCGTAGCTGATGCCATAACAGGCTATGATAATATTTACAATTTAATGAATGCTGGAAGCAGTTACCAAATCAAGCAGGCTGCAATGTGGCTCTGCGTTGGAACTGATAATTTTGACCCCTGCGACCTTCCTGATGATACAAACGGTCCCTTCTTTGAGCAGTGTGTACAACAGCAGTGGCGTATTGCCGGTTGCCAACCTGGTGGCACAGACTACCCGTCCCAGCAATCTACGCTTGACAAGATTAATACGCTCACGTGGGGACAGGTGAAGACAATGTTCCAGAATACTTATAATGCGATGGCAGGAACAGACCCTGTCAAGCAGGATATCTCTGTCCTACGTTGCCTTGGTATTACCACAAAGCGCTCAATGCCTCCTCCTTGCGTGGGTGTATCTGAGACCGGTTTAGTCATGAACTTAGATAGCGCTGCCTTTGCCAACAGGAATGCTGTAGCACAGTACACGCAGAATGGTGCCTGGAAATCCGTCAAGGCTGTCTATTTCGGTCCGGCGATTGCCAGTGGTACACGTGTCTGCGATAACCTCGGTGTACAGTTTGACGGCACCACGGTACTCGGAACGCCCAACTTGGTTAACCAGGTACTCGGACTCCCGCAGTCCAAGGTACAGAACGCCCCTGACCCTAGCACAATCACCTCGCCTGTGATACCTGGACCGCCTCCGCCACTCCTACAGACTGGCTTCTTACCCATTGGTGATGTGGGTATGGGGGTCTATTCTACAGAGTCCCACCAAATTGCACCCTTTTTTAACCTTAATATTGACCGTAGTGGTTGGCAGCCGATGTTTCAACAGCTATATTCTGACCTACAGAATAATATTGTATACAACGCAACCGTTACGGGCAATAATTCGAATATTGTCTATACATTCCAAGTTACTAGCTGCGCTGACGGCACAAACTTCTACGCCTGGTTTGGCAATACCAGTGCTAAGAAGCCGGATCCTATCCTCTTTATCCAGGATAGCGCTCTATCATTTACTATTCAGAAGTATGTCGCTCCTACATTTGACGCATCGCAACCTATTATGACATTTAGCGGACCCCTAAAAGATATTGGTTACCCAGGCGGAGGTCTCGGAATAGGCGGTGACCAAAGTACATACTTTTGTGTTGCGGGTACAGCAATAACGCAATGGCAATCAGAGTTAACAAATGGCGATTTAATACAATATTTGACCCTTCTTAATAATACAGCCACTGGATCTGATTCACAGCCTATGACAATAACCTTAACATCAAACAATGGTTCCACATTTAATGCTCCTTTCACAAGTGCCAGCTGGGGCGGCTGGTTCGCAAATATTTGCGGAAAGGGTGCTTCACCGGTCAGTCCTACTGGCGACTATTATGTCAAGCAGAATGGTGGTAAGAATCTCCCACAGTTTTCAGCCTGGGATACTGCTACTAGCGCAACAATGACCCTCCAATTGGCGACGAATAATGCCGAAACGCGCGAGTTATGGATTAATCCGAATGTGGATACGTGCGAGATCCTGGCAATCCTCACCGGACCTGGCTACTCGCAGAGCTACACGGCGATGGCGCTCTACAAGGGTCAGCTCGTTATCGCACTCCAGTCCGCCGAAAAGGGTTACACATTCTTCAACGCGGGAGCGATTCCAGTCGGTCAGTGGTCGCACGTTGTACACGCCTACGGCAAGGGAACCCATTCAGTATACATCAACGGCATTGGTCCTGTCACAATGAACCAACTGACGCCCAAGGGTTACGGTGGTTACTTCGCATACTCTCTGGGTGGTGGCTCTGCTACCAATCCCTTATACCAAGGCACACCTGCCCCCAGACCCTTCCAGGGGCAGATTGGCGCCTTCCGCGTCTACAACCGCACATTCGGACAGAGCGATGTTCAGGGTAACCTTGGTTCTACCATTGATACTTATGTCAATCAGGTACAAATGGCGACAAAGAATGACCCCAACGCCCTTGCGATGGCTGCCGGTCAGTTCTACGTGCCCTCTAAGGGTAATGCGATTAACTACCAGGCGTCTAAATCCTCTTGATAATTTGATGGTTTGTTTTTCTATATATGTCTGGATTCCAAACAAATATAGATATGGTCGTTGTTGTTGGGCGGGGATTGGGGCTTATAAAAATACGTGAAGCATACACGCTCCCCAGCGGGACGTTGTAAACTGCGCTACTTCTATATGTGTTGATTGGCGAAGGGGTGGCTTATACCCCTTAATATTCTCCGCCTTCACGCCGTATAGGAATGCCGCTACAACCTCATACATATTATCATAGTCCGGCTCCGAGGATGTTTTATACATTAGCGTCCGTTGCTGTTTCTCCGTTACATATTTATCCAGAGCTAGGGAATATACGGCTAAATCCATCGCCTTCGGAATAGGTCCATCGCGGTCCAATTGATAGGGGGCAGTATCTGTCTGGAAAATTTGGTTTATTTCTTGGTCTCGGCGCATCATCATCTCACTCAGTTTTGAATTGAGCTCGTTACTATTCCCGCCCGATTCTTTGACGTATCCCGACCCCTTTGCTTTCAATCGTATGGCACACGACATCGTTTCTATTGCTGGGATATAAAATTTGAAGTCTAAAGTTATCCGCACCCTTAATTAATAATGACCGAACAACGGTTAGTTTGTATAGATATCGTCGCAGGGCGGACCCTCTATAGCCGTACCGTTTATACAGAATATTTACCTACTATTGAAGACCTCAATTTCTATTATAGAGAACTCTGTGGTCTCACCGATGCTGTGGTGACCGCAAATGTTATTGATGTACCGCCTGATTTTAACCAAGCCCTTGTTGCCTTTAGCGAAACTATTCCTACCCGCTTTCCCAATTACGATATTACGGCATCGCTTGAAGAAGCCGATAAGATTGCCAAATATCACGACTATATCCAACAGTTGAGCGAGATGGAGAAGTCCCGTGCGAAACTCCAGGTTCATATCAAAACGGCAGCGACTGTCCCTGGCGGATTTGTAGGGATGTCTGCTCCCACTGCTGAAGTGAAGCCGCGCATTCGTCTCCGACGCCACGCCTGGGTGCGGGAAATCCTCGCATCGCTGGAAAGCGAAGAAGCCACCACAGAGGACTTAGTTATCATAGAACAAGACGACCATATTCCTCACGCCTGGATTCTTACACCCGTATTGGCAAGTGTACGAGGGGACCGTGGTAGTCGTATTCTGCTTGACGCAGTAAAGGGAAAACACTGGGAATGCCTACTTGGCAGCAGTCTCTTTCCCGATTTCGTTGTGAGTCGCCGCATTTCTACCCAGAACTGGCTGTTCCAACACGAAACCGCCGACAACCTTTTACGCTCTACCCTCGCCTTCTACATCGCCTCCCAAGATACACGAATCATCGGTGGTCTGAGCGGGTGGATTCCTGTAGCCGATAAGGAACTTACGTTATTGATGAATACGTTTAAGAAAATCAAGGTGAACGAACGGGTGATAACGAATCAAGAAGACCCGCGGCATATCTATAATATTATGAATGCTATTGAACTACGTTGCCTGGCATCAAAGACTACCAATCCCGAAATTCATCCGCTTTCATTACACATATTCCGCAAATATATTGATTACGTCGCCCAGGCAATGTCCATTCCCCCCGAAAAATACCAAAACATTGATGGAGTTACCCAGATATTGCGACGTTGGGAACGTAGCGAACTCGGATTTCGCGGGGACGTTGACCCTACTATACCGGCGTGGTCCAAAATGTGGAATCTGATTATGACCGGCAAACCTACATTGGAACGAGTTTCCCTCTTTCTTGCCACCCTAGATGCCTGGAATCCTATGACTGGCTCCTTGTTAGACAAGGATCAGTGTGATACAATCGTTGAACAGTGGATTACTGTCTTTATTGCCAATGAAACTGTGCCATGTGAAGGTAAATTTGAGATAGCAATGATTTTATACGACGAAACCCGTCGTTGGTGTCTACAATATCTACCTGCCGGTACTTTTGAGAAACATCTGAAAGTGGACAAGATGATTCGTGATTGCTATGTGAAGGCAGGATTCACATTAGGAAAGCCGAATAAACTACAAACTGTTGTAGGATTAAAACTTCGTAATCCGTCCAAAAAGACGGTGTACGAAGGACGAGTTGTAGATAAAACGCCTGATATTCCAGAACCACAGATGTGGAAACCCCACCCATATGTTCCTAAAAAGGCAGTTACTCCCACCTCTATGGGAAAGATTCGTGGTCGTCCGCCCCAGCCTGGCTCTGCCGCCGCCGCCGCTCGTAGTGGCGTCATCCTAAATCTTATGAACGGTACATCCAAAAGCGATTCGTCATCGGGCTCAAGCCTCAGTGGAGCCGCTGATCCTCCAGAAGGAGAAAATGAACTTATTATGGACTTAGGGAGCGTATGAGGGGTCAATTGTTCTATAATCTTTGAGCAGTTTATCGTAACTTATAAACGCTGCTAAACCTACTCCTAAATCTTTCATTAGATCCATAAGCAGATTTTGTGCCGCTTGGAGGGTCTGTAAATAATCTTTTTGTTTTGCGTTCAGTTCCGAATCCTTATAAGGCATTGGGAACTTATACTTCGGATTCTGATATCCCTCCGTAAGAGCCAATGTGTTCTTAGTAATAAATTGCGACCCAAACTTTGCGGTCAAAGGTACTTTTTTCAGTTTTGCCATAGCAGTTTTAAATTGCTCAGTATTTATAACGGCTTGAACTTTTGCCTGTTCTTGTAGTAATTTAGCTTTCATAGAGACTAGTTTTTTTTCTATTGCAGCTCCTGATAAATCTTTTTCCGGTACAGTGCCCACATTTGTTAAGGATTTCGGCGATGCCCCGCTAATATCCTGTTTGGCTCCACTACTATCTGGCTTAGCTCCACTACTATTTGGCTTGGCTCCACTGATATCCTGCGGTGCTCCGCTAATATCTTGCGGGGCTCCGCTAATATCGGCGCCACTTATATCGCTAAAGCATTCTAACAATTCAGCGGGTTCTCCTTTTGGACCCTTGTTTTCGGACATAAACTGAGTTTTTTGTAAAGTAAATTTCCTTTCTCGGGTCTTTGTCTTATGCGATATCTTGCTTGATTTCCCATCTTTTTCATCTACATCATCATCAAGAGGCTTTTTTGTATATTTTGATTCAATCAGTTTAACAATATAACACGTATCATCCGTAATATCAATCACTTGATTGAGTGAATTATTGATAGCATCGGGTAATGTTTTATACATATTTACCATATTTGTCATATTTGTCAGTATATACTCATTGATTTCCTTCTGTTTTTCTGCCGGTGTTTGCGCCGCTTTTCCCGTTGATGTTGCCTTCATCGTATTAATAGCCTGGGCTCGTGCGGTAGGGTCTGACGGAGGCGGGGGCTCTGAGGTCGTCGGCGGGGGTTCTGAGGTTGTCGGCGGGGGGTCTGATGCCGTTGTCTCATCGCTCGGCGAAGCATCCTGAAATTCCTCACAATAGTAAATCGGCTGAAGTAGTGACCTATAGCGCATCAATATAGCTAATGCGAGTAGCCCAAGTACGGCAACTAGAATCCACGGAATAATATGCCCAAAGCGTTCAAGCATCCCTAGTTTCGGGTTACAAATTATTTTGTAAATTATTTGCCTCGTCACTAGTATAATTTTTATCTACCACATTATCGATTTGCTTTTGATATGCTATATACGTCTGGTTTGTATTATCCATAATTGTATATTGCTCTACTGCTTTCTTATAGACATCACCAACTGTAGTTGAATACTTTGATAGGATATCTTGCGCAAACGAAAGTGCTTTATAGGAATTTATTTGTTCCTCATTCAAACCACTTGTAGGAAACGGTACAGGAAAGGTAAAATCAGGATTTCTATATGATACGTCCTGGAAATTTTCAAGTTGTGAAGAAAATTTAGCATTACACATCATTTCGCCAGTATTTGTATGCCCTGCTTGGTCTTTTTCACTCATGTTCTTAAAATTGTTAATACCCTTTGTATAGTCATTGATACATCTGGAAATCTTAGCCTTTACATTTGTGTTATTGATAAACACATTTACGAATCCCGCAGTTCCCACAATTCCCTTACAATCATTCAACCAACCTTTGACTGTATCACTATTAATTAATTTGGCAAATGATATGACTTTTGCCAATAAAGCCCCTTTCTGTGAATCAAAGGAAGACGGATCCATATTTTGGAATCCCTCCAAAGAATCCATTATTTCCGAATCATCGACATTTGTCGACGAAACGTCCACCTTTGTACAATCTAGCATTTGAACTCCTTTACGAAAATAGCTATAGGTAAATATCTGTTGTAACCACGAGTTTTCTGCGGTTTTTGCCCGTTCTTCCGCATATTTATTCTGTAATTCCTTAGGCAACTTGAATTCCTCTTGATTGCTTACCTCCTTGGATAAACTCGCAATATACTTATCGTGTATGCTACCGTATAAAACACACGTCTTTGCCTTCAAAGGTCCCGTTTTAACCATTGTATCTTGTAACTGTTGTATATAATTATCAAGAGTTGTACTCATCCGATTAAATGAGTCATTAATATGGTTATTCACAGTATTTACGTCTTGAAAATGCTCATAGGCATTTATAGGTCCCGTACAACACGACCCCTTGCCGACCATACTTATAAGTAACGATACGACCATAGAGGCAAACCACAGGAAAAGTATATAAAAAAATATCTGTATCAAAATATCCCGTATCGGATGTGCGGGAACCATTCCTAATTATAAAACATATAATCCAGTAGATTAGGAATGTATTCTGTATACAAGCGTGGAGGGTATCCACGACCGCCAGTGCTTCCTGTCGGTAATAAATATTGTCCTCCTATTCCGGGTATCGTATCTACAGCGACCGGTTACGTTGACCTAGGAAATACGTATAAGTCTTTATCTGAATCGGGGCGCATGCAAGAACAGCAGTGTACAACAATGTATATAAGCAACGCCCCCGTTCCTGTCCAAGTAGGTAGCAGTAACAATATTCCCTATGTAGATGTTATTGCCGCATCAGCGTCCGGCACCACTCAAAGTCTTCAAAATGCGGTATTATTTGCCGCTAATAATCCGTATAACCCGGCGACACGATTCTCACAATATCGTTTTTCAAATACAATAATGCCTCCACCTCCTCCGTGTCCCGTGTCCGTCCCCAATCCTGGTTACGTGGGGGTTTGTGTTCCTCCATCAATGTTTCGGGGCTCAGTACCTCCATAAAAAATATTGGACCTACGTAGAACATGCCGACTACAAACTTTGATGCCAGTCTCACCACGGCGCGTCGCAAACAACTAACTCTCTACTCGTGGCGCCTCAATGATAACTATTCGTTCAATCCTACGACGAAAATAGCCGAACAGGCGCCCTCTTACGGTGCCCGTGGAACCGGTCCTTCTAGCCAAGTACTAACGGCTATCTACCAGGGTGCCAACCTTGCCGGTCAGCCCAACAACAACGTCTATCCTAATGTAGCCGCCTCGTGCCCTAACGGCACCTGCGCCGCGAACCAGTCGCTACCCGTTACGTTACAGGGTTTTGTACGCAACTCTCCGGCGAACGCGCGTTCCCAGGGTGGCTCGGATAACTCTTAAACACACTTCATTGATAACGTGTAACTTTGTTACAACATATCAAAAACGGCTGACAAGTGCCGCATTTATCTGTACGGGGCTGAGCGATGACCGGCACATATAAAACAGCGTAAACGCCGTTCCCGCCTGGACAATCGCTGCCAATAGTGAGGCAATAAGGAGCGGTGTTCCCATCTTTTTATAAAGCAATAATCCGCTAAAACCCGTAATTACACTCATAACACCTAACGCAGCGAAAAAATAGCACCAGCTGTAAGCCCAAGCCGGTCTCGAATCCATTTTTATTTAGGCATTAGATTTTATTTTTTTTTGGGGGTTGTGTTGTGTGTGTTTACGCCTTTGGCGCCGCCTTCTTCACGACCTTCTTCGGCGCAGGAGCGGGGGCAGGAGCGGGGACCGGCTCAACGACCTCCTCCTCCTCCTCCTCCTCCTCCTCAGCCTCGTCATCGGCAACGAACGTAGACGTAGTGGGCGCCGGCGCATCCTCCTCATCGTCATCTACAAACGCAGGAGCCGACGTAGCCGTCTCCGCCGCCTGGTCCACACGCGCCTGGTGGAGCTTCCAGCTAATGCCGAACTTGCCACCCGCCACCCAGATGCTCGTGGCATCCAGAATACACGTGACCTCGGCACCGCGACGCAGGACCTCCATCGGCGTAACGCCCTCAATCGTGCGATCCTGGTTGTCGTACATCACGGCATCAAAGACGCCCGTGTTGTAGTTCTTCTTGATGGCGACCGACTGGACAGGGGAGCGGTCCTTGCCCTCCTTGTCCTTGCCAACGCGTACACTCTTCGTGTACAGCGCACTTACGGTCTCACGGCTGACCTTGTCCAGACCCAGCCAGTTCTTGGAGTTCTTGACACCGGCGTCAATGACAAAGTCGTCAATCGCCCGGAGCATATCGTAGTACGCCTGAACCTTCGGGTTCGTCGTACGGTTACGGAAGTCCAGATTCAGCTTGAACTTGCCGTTGCCCTGGTAGTCACCAGAGTCAAATGGAATAGGCATACGCGGAGCCTGGACACGGAGCTTACCGTTGTCATAGTTGATGTAGACAATCGCCGCTGGCGAGTTATCCAGACCCTTCTTGACAGGGTCAACCTTGAGGTTGGAAAGGGAGAACTTGGAGGCAGTTACAGGCTTAGACATTTTGCTTATGTGTTGTTTTTACTTTGGTTCAGCGAGTAATAACAAGAGGGGAATGCTCATCGGTAAAGAAGAAAAAAGGGGCGTCAATTTTTATCGCCGAAATGCCGAAAAATCCTACGTCTTAGTCAGTATTATTTTGAGGCGGAGGCAACAATAGCGGTGGCATATTATGGTGTCCTGATAAGTTAAAGATATCATTTAACCAACCTCCTAGTCCAAAGAACTGTAGTGGTGCCACCGGTGCCTGTGCCTGTTCCAAATCCTCAGGCGCCACAACACTTTCATACAACCAAGGATACGCTTGTCTGGCTGGATCACTAACAAGAGTCAGGGTACTTATAATATACATCGCCCCTAGAATTCTATCATTTCTATCCGTCGCCGCCGTAATCATAGTACGAATCAGCCCCATATTCACCTTTTGTATACGCTCTAAGGGAAAGACTGCTACGACGAACGGTGAGTGTTTGAATAGGGCAGTCTGGTAATTGGGCACAATCTGCCGTTTCTGGTCCGGTGATAGATTCGCCCGATAGGTCCATATCGCATACAGTTGCCGATAGAATCGTTGATGCTCGTTTTGTGTTAAATTGAGGAACCACTCGGGTGATGAATAATAATTCAATTCGTCAATGATTTGAAACAAATCTACGATTTTCATACGATACTGTTGTATCGGCGTTGACGGTTCTAGTTTTGCCCATTCTGTAGTGTAACCGTGGGCTAGTCGGCGCCGTACAATCTTCTGGACCTTTCGTACTTCGCTCAGGGGTAGTATATCACGATTAAATGGATTTTCTACCTTTTCGTCATCGGTGCTGTTGGTAATCAGGGTGTTTATAGACCGCAAGTCAAATCCATAGACGTGTTGTTTAGCATCTTTGTACGAAAAGAATAGATTGCCACTTACATCGGCTACAGGGTCTGTGGAGAAGAAATCGGTATCGTTGACACAGAGCGTCCTGGTGTAGTATGCCGGACCGCGATTACGCACATTATGCCGTCCTATATTGTCCCTGAACCACTGTTGTATTTTAGCCGCCGCTGTAGCTGTTGCTACGGCTGTGGCTGCAAGGCGGGTGAGCCGTTTTATCTTCCCTGGCAATACCGGTGTATTTTGTACCCAGGGCTGTGGGTGTTTATGATGTATACCACAATAGTCGCCGTGGGTGGCTATATTGGGACAACGGACTTTCGGATTCCGCTTCGATTTGATATTTTTACATTTTGAGTAAGAGTTTTCCATCTCTCTAATGGTTTAAAAGATTTTTTTCCGCACTTTTTCGGGCAATTTTCTGGGCTCCGGTGAACAAAATTGATTGATATTGAAATTTGTAACTGTACTAAGTATTCCCCGCGTTTGATTGAGCCAAAAAACTCCTCGGTCACACATATAACAACAATGAGCTCTGCCCCTGCCAAGCGTGCCCCTGCCAAGAAGACTGCCGCCGCCGCGGCACCTGCTGCCCCTGCCGCTGCCCCCGCGAAGGTGGTCGCTGCCCCTGCCCCCGCCCCCGTTGCGGCGCCCGTTGCCGCCCCCGTTGTTGCCGCCGCGCCGACGGATGCCGTTGACGTCGTCAAGGACTTTGCCTCCCTTGTGGAGAAGGTCAACTCCCTGCGTACGGTGCTTGCCGCCGTCCTCTCGGACATGAAGAAGCTCGAGAAGCAGATCCCCCGTGAGATCAAGAAGGCGTCCAAGGGCCGCCGCCGCCGCGCTGCCGCCGTCACGGAGGGCGGTGAGGTTGCCCCCAAGAAGGAGTCGGTCTTCACGAAGCCGACGCCCATCTCGGACGCGCTCTGCACGTTCCTCGGCGTTGCGAAGGGCTCGTCGCTCTCCCGCTCGGAGGTGACGACCAAGGTCTGCGGCTACGCCAAGTCCCACCAGCTGATGGACAAGCAGGTCATCAAGGCGGATGCGCCCCTGCGTAAGCTGCTGGCGCTGACGGAGAAGGATGAGCTCAAGATCCTCAACCTCCAGCGCTACCTGAAGCCCCACTACCTGAA
>JAUKPQ010014318.1:0-14092 GCA_032273045.1 Chloridella minuta
TTTATCGCGCCGGAGACGCTGTACGAACAATTGCTAGAGTCTGTCGGCGCTCGAGTCTCTTGGGGCACAACCGCTGACTTCGAGGCGCTCGACTTTCCGACGGTAAACACAGCTCCTCTTCCCGTTGTTTTATCGGAGCTAAACATACCTACTGGGGAGGCTAACTTTCATCGCGCTCCGATCTACGTGCGGCGTTGGAAAATCCCGAGGTGCGATCTGTTTCAGACAATCTATTTCCCCGAGCTAGACAATCCAATCTACCGCGCCAGCATTACCAAAGACCTCCTCATCATCGAGCAAACCGAGCACACCTCTACGTTGCGCAACTTGGCGGAGGTAGAGCGCGCATTCGGCATCTCGCTCGACTCCGCCACCGAGCTAGGCGCGGCGGATCAGAAGTATGGGAAAATCCTCCCGATCGACGACTCGACGCGCAAGGCTTTCCTTTTCCGTCTCACGCACGATCACAACATGTATTCGCTCGGGCGGTTCGCCACTTGGCGCAACATACTCCTCGACGACGTGGTGAATGATATCGCGGTAATCAAACGCCTCTCCCGCATAGGCGCGGCTTACGATCTCCGCGCCGCCGCGCAGTAAACTTTCCCCTCAGCACTTTAACTTTAGAAAGGAAATTCCCGAAATGAAAGTCTCTCTTCTTAGCTCCACACCGGATGCGCTTAACTTGCTCCTCACGACCAAGAACACTCGGCTGACGCATGCGTCTGACCCCGCGACTTGGACGGAGACCGAGCGCCTCGAACATCTCGCCTATATGCGCGACACGATCAAGTCGTCTTGGGAGTTTGTCGATTACACATTCAAGATCGAAGGCGTCACCCGCGCCTTCACCCATCAACTCGTCCGCACCCGCACTGGTTCCTACGCCCAGCAAGCAATGCGCGTCGTGGACGCTCGCACGCAACACGTCGAGTTGCCGCCCTCGATCGAGGCGGACGAGGCGTTCTTCGAGCTGTGGGAGCGCGGACGTACGGCGGCGCTCGATGCGTATGGGGCGCTGATCGACGCGGGCGCACCCGCGCAGGACGCTCGCGGCTTACTCCCCACGAACATTACCACCTCGATTATGGCCAAGTTCAACCTCCGCACTCTCCACGACATGGCCAAGCTCCGTCTTTGCACCCGCACCCAAGGCGAGTACCAAGACGTGTTCCGCGCGATGCGGCGCGAGGTGATCAGGGTAACGCCTTGGGCGGAGGAGTTTCTCGAAGTGCATTGCGTCGCGACGGGCACTTGCGCCTTCCCTCGGTACGGAAAGAAGGAGTGTCCAGTGTACCTCCCCGAGATGGACAACGAGAGTGTGAAGGCGAAAGCCCGCGCAATCTTTTGGGCGGTGCGGCACGAAGCCGCCCCCGTAGCGAAAGATGGGAGGGCGATGTAACATGAGAGCGACAATATTTGACCTCGACAATTGCCTTGCGGACGATCGCCGCCGCATCTCGAAAATCAACTGGGCGCTCTCCGCCGCCGGAGGGCGGTGGGACGAGTACCATAAAAATGTAGCGTTTGACGCGCCGCATTACAAGTCTCTTGTTGCCGCCGCCCTCAACCCCGTCTTCTTAACCGCCCGCCCAGACAGCGTAAGGCAAGAGACCGAGAATTGGATCCGGTGCCATTACGGAATCACCAAGCCCTTAGTCCTAATGCGTCGCGAGGGCGACCTTCGCTTCTCGGTAACGATAAAGGCGGAGATGGTAGCGGAGCTGTACACCGAGCATCATTGCGACGAGATCGTGTCGGCGTACGATGATCGAGAAGACATCGTGAATATGTATCGCGACTTGTACGAGATACCCGCGCACGTTCTCCGCATTCATGACGTATGCGCCTACACTCCGCCGCCCGAGCCGAGCGTGGACGACAAGTTGCGCTCCTTCCTCTCGTTCCACATGACCAATAAACGTCGCGCCCCTGATCTCCTCTCCGAGGGCGCGGAGACCTTCCGCGAGCGTAACGCGATCTATGGCGACACGTACCTCGCGTTTGGGGAGCTTTGCGCGGCGCTCTTCCCCGAAGGTCTCTCTATCAAGGCGGGCGACGTGGACGGGTTCAATCGGCTCGGAGTCTTCATCCAATGCGTTAGCAAGATCGCCCGCTACGCAGGAAACCTCTCCGAGGGCGGGCACTTGGACTCGGCGCACGACCTGATGGTGTACGCGGCGATGCTTGAGGAGGTAACAAAATCATGATCATCGTCTTCGATACCGAAACGACAGGGCTCACGCTACACCCAGATGCCCCCGTCGTCAAGCAACCCAAGATCATCGAGTTCGGCGCGGTGCTCCTCGACGCGAAGGGCAAAGTGGTCGAGGAGTGTAACATCCTCCTCAACCCTCGCGAGAAACTCGACCCCGTTATCACCAAGATCACAGGGCTCACCGACAGCGACCTCGAGGACGCGGCGACCTTCGAGGAGGCGCTCCCCCAAATCCGCCGCATCTTCTCCGAGGCGCATACCGTCTTCGCCCACAACCTCCCGTTCGACAAGGCGCTCGTTCGCGGAGAGTTGGCGCGGATAAACTGTCTCGACTTCCCTTGGCCAAAGAGAGAGTTTTGCACCGTCGGGCTTTACAAGGAGCAATGGGGGCGCAATCCAAAGCTCCTCGAGCTTTACGAAAGGGTAGTTGGTACGCCGCTCGCCCAGACCCATCGAGCGCTCGACGACGTTATGGCGCTGGTGGAGATTATTCAACTTGAACAACTCTGGGAGCTAGAATGACAATCCCACAACTCCGCGTGCGCACCGAGTTCTCCTTCCGCAACGCCTTCGGCACTACCTCCCGCGTCGCCGAGGCGCTCGAGTCTCTCGGCGCTCCGGCGGCGGCGATCGTGGATGGTGGGACTTGGGGGCATGTTCGATTCGCGAAGGCGGCGAAGGCGCGAGGGGTTCGCCCAATGTTTGGTACGGAGCTGATCGTGCCGGATGGGAGCGGGATGAAGCCTGTGGCGTGGGCGCTCGCCGAGGACACCCGAGCCTTCTATCGGTTCTCGACCGCCGCGCGACAAAAAGACGCAGACATTGCCTCCCTTTTCCTTGAGACGCAAAAAGGCGTTTTGCGATTTGCGGGCGCGGCTTTAAAAGACCCAGAGAGCTTTGATTACATCGACCTCAACCCCGCGTCTCCCCTCGTCCAACGCGCCTCGCTACGGCTCGCTAAACAAACCGGAAAGCCCCTCGTACTAACCTCAGACAACTACTATCCCCTGAAAGGCGATTACGCCGCGTTCATGGCCATTGTCGGGCGGGAGCGCGTAACCCCTCAGCACCTTCTCTCGCTCGCGGAGATGCGCGAGGCGTTTCGGATTCTCGACGACGACGAGTTCAACCTCGCCGTTCGCAATACCTTCGAGGTCGCGGAGCGGGCGGCGAGCGTGCTACCTACTGCGCCGCTGATCTCCGTTGAGGGCGATCTCCGCCGCCTCGCGGAGGAGGGTAAGGCGCGGCGGCTCGCCCTCGGGCATCTTCCCTCTTGGTCGTCCGAGTACGAGGCGCGGCTCCAGCGCGAGTTACGCGAGATCGAGGCGAAGGCGTTTGAGAGTTATTTCATCGTGGTGGCTGATCTCGTTAGCTGGGCGAAGGAAAGGATGCTTGTTGGCCCAGGGCGTGGATCCTCGGCGGGTTCGCTGCTTTGTTATCTGATCGGGATTACGGAGGTTGACCCGATTCCTCACGGCTTGCTCTTCGAGCGGTTCATCGACGCGACGCGGCGAGACCTGCCTGATATTGATATTGACTTCTCGGACGCGAAACGGGATGAGTGTTTTACTTACCTCGCCGAGAAGTATGGACGGGAGAACGTCGCACGCATCGGCAACGTCAATACCCTGAAGCCGCGCTCCGCGATCGCGGAGGTATGTAAACGGTTTGGCATCCCCGACAACGAGCGGTTCGACCTCCTGAACGTCCTCATCGAGCATTCGAGCGGCTCGTCGCTGTTTGGGAAATCCCTCGACCAAGCGATCAACGAGACCGACACAGGGCGCAAGTTCATGCTCCGTAATCCGAAGGCGGTGATCATGAGCGAGGTCGAGAACCACGCTTGGCACACCGGAGTCCACGCCGCCGGAGTCATCGTTTGTAACGCGGCGGTGAGCGAGTTTTGCACCGTCTCGGCGGACGGAGTGGCGCAGATCGACAAGCCGGACTCCGAGGCGCTGAACCTCCTCAAGATCGACGCACTGGGGTTGCGGACGTTGGGGTTGATTGAGGACTCGGGAGTGGTAACGGCGGAGGAGTTGTATGCGCTGAAGCTCGATGACCCCGAGGTGTTCGCGGTGCTTAATGATCGAAAGTTCTCTGGCGTCTTCCAGTTCGAGGGTCAGGCGCAACGGCTCGTTTCCTCGAACATTCACATCGACAGCTTTCAAAGGATCGACCACATAACAGCCCTCGCCCGCCCTGGGCCATTAGGCGGCGGCGCATCGCAACATTACATTAACCGCGCCGAGGGAAAAGAGCCTATCACCTACCGCCACCCCTCAATGGAGGAGTACCTCGGCTCTACCCTCGGCATCGTGCTCTACCAAGAACAGGTCATGCGCATCTGCTTCGAGATCGGCAAGTTCAGTTGGGAGGTGGTCGCCGAGATTCGCAAAGCGATGAGCGCCTCGAAGGGCGTGGAATACTTTAACCGCCGAGGCGCGGAGTTTATCGAGGGCGCGGCGACCCTCGGCATTCCGAAGGCGGACGCGGAGACGATCTGGGCGGAGATTTGCACGTTTGGGGCTTGGGGAATGAACAAGTCTCACACCTGCGCATACTCGGTGATCTCGTATTGGTGCGCGTGGATGAAGCGATACCATCCGCTGGAGTATGCGGCGGCTTGCCTACGCAACGCGAAAGACGACGATCAAACCCTCGAGATTCTCCGCGAGATGCGCGATGAGGGGATCGACTACACCCCATTCAACATCGAGACCTCGGACGTGAATTGGTCGGTGCGCGAAGGGCGGCTCGTCGGAGGGTTCATGAACCTGAATGGGTTTGGTCCAGCGAAGTCTGTCGCCGCAGTAGAGTCGCGGCGGCTCGGGAAACTTAACAAGGAGAAAATTCTCGAGGCGCACGTTAAGTTCTCTGACCTCTTTCCGCTGCGCACGAGGTTCGCGGAGATATACGATGATCCGGAGAAGTTTGGTTGCCGCGAGGGTTCGATTATCCGTACCACCGACACCTTCCCCGAGAAGGGCGACGTGCTATGGATCGCGGCGGTTACGGACAAGAAAAGCCGCGACATGAACGAGAGCGTGCTGATTAAGAAACGCGACGGCAAGGTCATTAAAGACCCAACCGCCTTCGTCGATTTTCGCCTCCGCGACGATACGGGTGTGCCGATTATCGGGCGGATTGATCGGTTTGACTTCGAGCCTATGGGACGCATCGCGCTCGAGCGCCTTCGACCGAATGAGGATTTTGTTCTCGTTCGTGGGGAGCGGATAAAAGGCTTCAGCATGATCAAGATCAAAAAGATTAAATGCCTCAACCGTCCGGAGGCGCTCGATGCGTAAACGAGAACAAAGGCTCTGGGATCGGATGCGCCAAGCCCTAAACGGGCGCGTAAGGTTGGAGCGGATGGAGAATGTAGTCTCGAATGGGACTGCGGACGTTTTCGCCCTAGTCAATGGTTTAACAACTCCTATGGAGCTTAAAAGCGTGGAGGGCTTTCCGATTCGCGCCGCGACGCGGGTATTGGGGGCGAGCGGGCTGAGTCAGGATCAGAAGAATTGGCACCACGAATGGCAACGTTGGGGCGGGCGCTCGCTGATCGTGATCTCGGTTGGATCGCGGGAGTTGTTTGTAATCTCGGGCGGCGTGGCGGATGCTGTGAACGAGATGCCTGCGCACGATCTCGTGGCGTTTGCGCTCGCGAGGGATTGGGAAGGTTTAATTTCAATATTGGAAAGAAGATGAAAACGACAGGCATGACGCATCAAATTGAGGCGCTCCGCCGCATGAGCAATCGGGAGACCTTTGCCCTCTTCATGGAACAAGGCACTGGCAAGACTTGGACGCTCCTCGCTGATAGCGAGCGCCTCTACAGCGCGGGCAAGATTGACGCAATTTTCGTTATCGCCCCCAAAGGCGTTCACACCAACTGGGTTAATCGGGAAATACCCACGCACGTAAACGCGGCGGTCATTACGCGGGCTTGGCGCTCGGGCGCGGGCAAACGCGCAATGGCGCGGCTCGAGGAGTTGTTTAGACCTCGGGAGGATGGGGAGACGCCACCGTTGCGAGTCTTGTCGATGAATATTGACGCTGTGATGACGAAAGACGGGTATGCGTTCGCGCGGCGATTCCTAACCGCTACGCGGGCGATGTTCATTATTGACGAGTCGTCGAGGATCAAGACCCCAGACACAGGGCGCACTAAAGCCATCCTAAAGCTCCGCCCCCTCGCCGCATACGCGCGGATCGCGACTGGCACACCTATAACTAACGCTCCGGTGGACGTATTCTCACAGTTCGAGTTTCTCGAGAGCGGGTTATTGGGGACGACGAGCTACAGAGCGTTTGTCGCGGAGTATGCAGAGTTAATGCACGCGAATCACCCCATGCTCCAGCAGATGATCCGCCGCAACCCCCGCGCGGCTCAGGCGCAGATCGTCGCCCGCAACGCGGATGGGTCGCCTCGATGGAGAAACCTCGACAAGCTCCAAAGACTCCTCGAGCCTCATTCCTTCCGCGTGCTGAAGCGGGATTGCCTCGACTTGCCGGAGAAAATCTACAAGACGCATCCCTTTGAGCTCAACGCGGATCAGGCGCGGGCTTATGCGCTAATGCGGGACGAGTTGCGTGTGGAGATTGGGGAGGAGGTGCTGACTGTGAAGGCACTCGCCGCGCTCGTCAAGCTCCAACAGATCACCTCCGGCTTTACAATTCCGCCTGGGGGTGGGGATCCAATCTATGTGTCCGAGAAAAACCCTCGGCTCGCGGCGTTGCTCGATTTGGTGGAGGATTTGAACGGGCAATTTATCGTCTGGGCGAGATTCCGCGAGGAGTTATTCACTGTCGCCGCCGCGCTCCGGAAGGCGGGCTTGCGGGTCGTGGAGTATCACGGCGGCGTCAATACCGCAGATCGCGAGATCGCTGTGGACTCGTTTCAGGCGGGCGAGGCGGACGTGTTTGTTGGCCAGCCGCAGAGCGGCGGTATCGGGCTAACCCTCACCCGCGCGGAGTCTGTTATCTACTACAGCAATGACTTTAATCTCGAGACACGCCTCCAATCCGAAGACCGCGCTCACCGCATCGGCACCCGTCATAACGTCGTCTACATCGACCTGATTGCTGCTGCGACAATAGATGAGTCGATCGCTCGCGCTCTACAAAGGAAGTCAGACGTAGCAGCAAACGTCCTAGGCGACCTCCGCACGCCGATTCTCGGCGATAATTAACCCTCAGAAAGGAGAAAGAGTCATGAATAAAGTATATGTGCCCCAACAACCGTCGCGGTTTGACTCCGCGACTAAGTTATGGATCCCCACCATCAACGTCGATTCCGCTCGGGAGTACGGCGAGATCGTCGTCATGCTCCCGCCCAACGCCAACCGCCTTCATACCGCTCCGCTCGTCGCCGCGTTGAAGGAGAAGATGAGCGAGTACACGGCGGACGACTACATTGTGGCGCTCGGCGATCCATCCCTCATCGCCGCCGCCGCGTGTATCGCCGCGCTCAAGACGGGCGGCAAGCTCAAGATGCTGAAGTGGGATCGAATGACCAGTAATTACATACCAGTGGAGATCACAATATGAGCGAGTTAAAACGAGTTATTGACCTAGCAAACCTCCTCGTCACGCAACGGGCGAAGGTCGAGGGGTTGACGAAGGATTTGACGGCGGAGAAGGCGAGCCTACTGCGGCTAGAGACGGAAGACCTGCCCGAGCTAATGCGGGAGATCGGGATGAAATCGGTCACGCTCGAAGATGGCTCTAGCGTCGAGGTCGTCGAGGAGGTAGATTGCGCGATCTCGGAGGAGCGCCGCCCGAAGGCGCATGCTTGGCTCGTGGAAAATAATTTCGGCGGACTGATCAAGACCGAGGTGGTGGTGGCTTTTGGGCGCGACGACTTCGACAACGCTCAGGCGCTCGCCGAGGAGTTGCGCGGCGAAGACCTCAACCCCACGCTCATCGAGCGCGTTCACCCCACCACACTCAAGAGCTTTGTAAAGGAGCAAATGTCCAAGGGCATCACAATCCCCTTCGACCTCTTCGGCATCCACCCTTACTCCAAAGCGAAGATTAAAAAAGCGAAGTGACGAAGTACGGGCGATCTGCGCTGTCCGATTTAAAAGCGCAGAATTACTATGGAGCCTATCATGGCTAATAAGCAAACTGAGAAAGTAAAGACCGAGGTTGCCCTCGCCCAAACAACCGCTCTCGCTACTGCCGCGCTCGATTTCGCGGCGGACGCGGGCGCGGGCATGGAGGGTACAAGCTCCGATTCTTTCGCAATCCCCTTCCTCGGCATCCTCCAAAAAGGCTCGCCGCAGGTAGACGAGGCGAGCGGTGCTTCGATCGAGGGCGCGAAGGCGGGCATGCTCTACGAGAATGTGACTGGCAAGATGTTCGACGGTAAGAAGGGCATCGTCATCGTCCCATGCGCCTATCGCCGCGTGTTTCTCCGCTGGGCGCCAAAGTCCAACGATGGCGGCGGGTTCAAGGGCGAGTTAGCCCCCGAGGTCGTCGCGGAGATGCGCTCAAAAGGGCAAATCTCCGAGTTGGATGGGCGGCTGTATATACCGCTCGACGATGGGACGGTGAACGACAAGAAGTGCGACTCGATCAAAGACACCCGCAACCATTACGTCCTGATCATTGACCCCGAGACTGGGGCTTGGAAGGAGGCGCTCCTGTCGCTGACTTCGACTCAGGTGAAGAAGTCGAAGATGTTGATGTCGGCGCTCGCCTCGGTTAAGGTGAATGGCCCAAGTGGAATGTTCACCCCTCCGACATTCGCCAACCTCGTCCGCCTCTCGACTCTCCCCGAGAGCAACGATAAGGGTACTTGGTTTGGGGCGAAGTTCGAGTTGGCGGGTAACGTCGATCGCGCCGAGGTCTACTCGGCGGCTAAAGCCTTCCACGCCTCCGTTTCTAAGGGCGCGGTGGTGGCGAAGTACGAGGAGGAGGCGGGCGGCTCTAACGAGGCTGCAGGCGGGTTCTAATCCTTTCGCAGGTCTACGGCTCAAGTTGCTACTAAAAACAGCGCCTTGAGCCGTTTTAACAATTCTCGGAGGTACTCGATGTGGATATTTTCTACGGAGTTCTGGTTGTGCTGGGGGCTTTGGGTATTTCTCTGCTGTTGCTGGTTTGCGTTTGTGCCGCAGCGATTCTGATCAGCAGAGACCTTTAGGCCAACTCGAAGTGAGGGTTGTCGTACTCGCCGCGCTCGTGCGGCGTTTTATCCATATCCCAGTCTCCGCCCCACCGAAGTTTCACCCCAGCCTCTTCCGCCGCCGCGAACATCGCCTCAGCCACTAGCTCGAACCGCTTCACGTCGCTCCAGTCGATCGGAAATGGGGCGAGGTCTACTGCGTGACCGTAACCGTCGGGCTGAATGCCGTGGGTGCCGGAGGTCTGAACCCAAGTCACTACTGGCCCAGGTTTGGTTCGCCCCTGAGCCCAGAGCGCGTTCTGACGCTCCTGAGAGCGCACTCCCTCGAGCACAGTAAAGTCGCACGAGCTTAACTCGAGCGCTCGTTTTACAATGGCGACGAGCTTTGGGTGCACGCCCTTGAGGTTGTTTAGCGAGCGATCGGAGAATGAGAACATAATTATTTCTTTTGCGCGTAGAAAAGGGTGCGATCGCCAAACAGGTAAAACCCGACAGCAGACGCAAAGTTATTCACGGCGGCGCTATCCTGCCCCGTCATCATCATAAACGACCAAGTGCCGAGGACAACCGCAGCAACACCTGGGCGCATTAGCCTCACAATCGCCTCGACCCATGGGTAAGTTGTACCCGAGCCGCCAACCGCGTTCATCGCCTTAAACATCTCGAGATCAATCTGCCGCATCTGAACGTACTCGCCAATGTTAACGGGCTTATACACATCAGTCTGAATGAAACGTCCAATCAGGCTTTTGCCAAGATCGACCGCAAGTGGACCAAGCGCGGCGAGGATAGTTAGTGGATCCATGCTCTACTCCTTAAATGTAATA
This sequence comes from Chloridella minuta, assembly GCA_032273045.1. Taxonomy (NCBI): domain Eukaryota; class Xanthophyceae; order Mischococcales; family Pleurochloridaceae; genus Chloridella; species Chloridella minuta. The sequence goes on from JAUKPQ010014318.1 coordinate 10,178, forward strand.
ATTCTAGCCGCCTTTGATCTTATCCCAGAGCAACGTCGCCGCCGCGCCGATAATAAACAGCACCCCGCGATCTACCCAAACGCTCGTCTTCGTCGCGGCGGGTTCGAGCTTTTCGAGCGCCGCGATCCTAGCCTCTAAACGCTCGAGCGCTAAAAACATCCGCTCTTGCGCCGCCGCGACGTTAGCCTGACGCTCCTCGACGAGCGCCAGCTGGGTTATCGCGGCGGTCAACTCGCGCATGACCCCTTTAATTTCGGACACGTCCGCATGTAACGAGGAGAGGCGCTCGGACAAGATAGCGATGTCGGCATTTTCCATTTAGGTCTCTATCTCGGAGGTTGGTGTAGCGGCGACCCAAGAGAGAGTTTCCTCGTCCCAGACGTAATTGCCCTCGGGCTTTGGCGTTGGCGCCTCCCACAAGCAAGAATCCTCGTTCAGAATCCAACTTGGATAATTTTTAGGCGGGATATAGGCATCGCGGTTTAAGTCGAGCGTGAAACCGATTCCAGCATAATTCTTGCGCAGCGCCTTGGTCTGATCCTCGGATGGCTCTCCGGTCGCTGGGTCGTAATGAATGCCGCCAAGAGTGTTGTAGCTCGTCTGATAAAACGCTGAAGGCGTGCCAAACAATCCGGTGTCGATTACGTCTTGCTCGATGACTAGGACGCGCTCGACTGTTCCGACGCCATCGACAATATTTGGTACATAGGCGAAGTGGCTCATGCTGTGTAGACTCCCGTTACAGTAAACAGATGACACCAAACTGTTTTGCCAGAATATGAGTATGACGTGACAGTTCCACCGAGCGCTCTCTGAGTAGCGTTTTGGTAGGCAAGTGCAATAACGCCAGAGCCTCCTGATCCTGCTGCTCTTGTAGTAGCGCCGTTCCAAGCGCCTCCGCCACCTCCGCCAGTATTTGCAACGCCGTTTTGATTGGCAAGGTTTGCCCCACCGCCGCCGCCTAACCCGCCGTTACCGCCACTTCCATAGTTTGTGTCAGCGCCTCCGCCGCCTCCGCCTGCATAATAAGCAAGAGTTCCGGTGATATTGTTCATTGCGCCAATGCCGCCTGAGCCTGCGCCGTATGGGCCATTGTTACCGCCGCCAACGCCAAATGCCCCGCCGCCCGCGTTATGTCCATACACTTGACTCCCGTCATACGCGCCGCCGCGATTTCCTTGCCCCGCTACGCTTGGCGAAATTGGGGTGGTAGTGTTACTGCCGCCAGAGCTTGCCCCCGCAGCTAGGGCTGCGCCACCCCCTATGGCTGTAATTAAAGAGCCGAAAGTAGAGTTTGTGCCATTTGCGTTGCTCGCCCCACCGCCGCCAATACTCACCGCGTATTGCACGCCAGGGATTACAGTAATAATGCTAGACAAATAGCCGCCCGCGCCAGCGCCTTGAGATGAACCGCCTCCACCGCCGCCCGCGACGGCAAGGTACATCACGTTGTACCCTTCAATGAACCCGCTTTTAGCTTGCTGCAGTTCATCAAGGCTCAGAATACCCCTCGCGCCCAGAATTCTGTATGGGCCAATCGCCCCAGCATTGCCGCGAGCCATTAGGAAATTTCCTCGTAAGAACAGACTCCCTCGAGGTCAAGAGTCGCGCTCGCGGTCAGACGCAAAGAGTCTCCCTCCTCGAGGTAGATCGACTTGCTGATCACGTCTAGCGTCGAATCAGCGGGCACGCTTACTGTGCTTGCAACCCGATAAGCAACGCTCGAGCGGAACAGGTCAACTGTTACGTCCGCCGCGTTCGTTCCGTCCACATTTGAGATATACAACGCATTAACTTTGATAACCTTGCCGCTCGCGGCGGCGTTGGTAACGATCGCGACAGCGGTTGCCCCAATAATTTGCACGGAGGTTTTGCCAGTGATGGTGACGACGTTGACGACGTTAGGTGCAGCCATTATTTAAGCTCCAAAGATTAATGATAAGGCGGCGGCGCTGCCTACTGTGACGCCCGCCGGAAGCCATTTAGTAGAAACCCCAGGCACTTCCGTCGTGACGTTTGCGACTGAGGCGGTAAGGATCCAGATTTTGCCCGAGCGGGAGACGGAGGCTGGGATTGCGAGGGCGCCAGTTAAGGTTGACCATTCGCCCTTAAAATTTGCCGCGCCCGTAGCGGCTAGAGCGGAGGAGGCGGCGGCGGTAGCACTAGCAACAGCGCTCGCCTCCTTCGTATTGACGTTGGTCTCCAAGGCATTTGCTTGAGTAACAAACGGATCAAGAGCCGCGACAAACTCAAATGCTTTGGTGTTAAATACCGAAGTTGAATCTGTAGGTAGCGGAGCTGATGGAAGCGGAGTCATTGGCATTATGTTAATCCCTCAATTTCAAGCTCGCAGTCCGCGTGCTCTGGATAGTTTATAAGAATATCAAAGTTTTTGTAGAAACCATAAATGGTCGTCGCTTCATACTCCCCGCTACCAATCCACAGACATACCGTGGCGCGAACCGAAGACAAGAAATTCTGAAGCGAGTCCACCTCCGCCTTCTCCACCAGCATGTCGAAGTTAGCACGCTTGGCGAAGGCGCGTTGAACGAGGATCGTGTCGCCAAACTCGTTTGTCTCTTTGCGAGAGTAGTCCTGTATTCCAACGCGAGCGCCATATTTGATCCCGAGACCGAAAGCGCGTTGTTGACCCATTATAAGTGAGCCCACTGAGAGCGCCGCGCCGCCGATTAACTCGACCTCGACGATGCAATCGGTATAGGATGGGACGTTAATCTTGATTGCCTGCGTTTGCTCGATCTTATCCCCATAAAAGAAACTCCACCAGTCGGGCGCGGCGGGGAGCGGATTAAAATCAATCGACTCCGAATAAACAGGCACTGAGCTTCCAGTGTATGGGCTATAGACTCGAATGTTTCCTTTGGTTGCGTTTTGCACATTAAGCGCGGCGATCGCGTTGATGGCTTGCCCAGGCTTGATTACATAAGTGATATTGGTAGTCTGAGCTGTGGAGCTGCTCAAATAACTATCAAATAACTTCCACCGATTCGTCGGAGAGACCTCGATCCACCACAACGGCTCAGTTAATGGATTTTTGTTTAGGTTCGACGCTTGCAAAGATTCATAAATCTTATGCGTACTTAAAACGATCACGCGATTGCCGAGGGCATAGGTTGTGGCGCTCGCCCAAGCCGCGTAATCTGTCTCTGGGACATTTGAATAAACTAGCCCTGTGCCGCTCACGACATCGGCGGCGCGAGTGACTGCTGCCGTTGTGGTGGGGGTGTAGCTAGTGGAGGATTCCCTTTGCTCTAGTTGTGCGCCATATATTTCAACTGCATCGCCACTTGTAGCAAGAGTTACATAAGCTCTAACGGTAGTCGTTGTTGGGGTTGCTGTGACGCTTATACGCGTCCATGACGAAGTTATCTGCCCCGTTACAGCAACAGGAACGTTGTCACCTACAGTAAAACTAACTACCCCAGCACCAGTTTTCCTTCTTACCCAAAGAGAATAAGTATAGGGTACGCCAATTGTCCCAACAACATTCCTTCCAATGACGCCATTAGCTGCGCTAGAGGTTACGCTGTAAGCGCCAGTGCCGCCCGCCGGATCAGTTGTTAAGGAAGTTGCCACCGTGACGTTAGTTTTTATCGCCCAAATTGCGTTGCTAAAGTCTTGGCTATACGTCAACAAATTAACACTAGATTGCTCAAGCAACAAGCCCGCACTGTTTAGCGTAACGGGGTCATAAGAAAACCGTGGCGCATTGATCGCCGCCGTTTGCAGGAGGCCATTCGAGCCGACATATGTCGCAGTCGAGGCGCGAGCGAAAGCTCCTGTGTCGCCAATAGACAGTGGGCTTACAACGACAAGTGCATTTACATCAGTGCTCATACCGTCTCCACCCTAGTCTCCGGCAACCCATCCCCATCCCAACGCTCGAACACCCGC
>JAUKPQ010014329.1:0-14092 GCA_032273045.1 Chloridella minuta
ATCTAAATGTGTGCTTTCAGTTATTTTTGCCATACGCTATGTACCATTTGTTTATTAATATCATTCTTTTTCATTTTTTCAAAAGGATCTTGTTTGCCTAATTTAACATTAGTCCAGAAGCTAACGTCTTTACCTTTGGATGCTAAATGAAGGGAAATTTTTTCAGCGTCTACTAATCTAGCATTACCAAATGAGTTGTGATGAAAGTCTGCTGGATTATTTGGATTGCCTTCAAGCATTACACGATTTTTATAAGTGCTATCAGAATTGCTTCCTGTTAAGTCATGTCTATCATGGGTAGCATAAATTTCTACAATTTCCATTAAATCGAGCATATAAGCAATTTGACTTAACTCAGCATCAGTCATTTGATGCCGCGACATGAAACCAAATAGGTCATACCACTCTTTAGGTAGGATAGGAAAGATTGAATACGGATGTTCTCTGTGAACATGAATTTTTAATAACTTGAACTCACCTGTGTGCTTGGTGACAATTTTGTCCCAGCCGGTAGTTTCCATCAGCGCATCGTCATTCCATACAAATAACCAATCAGCTGATGCTTGTTCTGCCAATCCGTTGTAATAACGATTTAATCCAACATAGCCCATAGGATCAAATTGCATTACAGTATAGTGTATGCCTTTTTCATCCATCCACGGCTGAATTGTTTCGTTGAAGTATTTTAGTCCAATTTCGTCATCGTTATCAAACCCTAACAATAACTGAACATCGTCTAGATTAAGTACTCTATTAAAAACACTAATAATGCTAAGTTTTAGTGCTGTAGTTCTGCCTCTTGTAGGAAGCAGTACTGCTATTTTGTATTCATTTTTGGACTTCGCCATTATTATCCTTTGTACAGTTAGAACTATTTACTGGATAATATAGGTACTTAATAATTTCTTAGTCTTCGTAGATAGTAGACCACTTAGTTAATTTTTGACTTTTTCTTACTTCTGCTTCGTGTAATTCCGCATCAGTTAGTAATTGGTGGGCTTTAAGCAATTCAATTAAGAGTGTAACATCACCTAACTCTTGTACCAATTCTTCACGCTGAGTGCGCCCAGATTTGAGATTTTGTTCTTCAATCCCAAACCTACGGCATTTACTTACAGCTTGAATAACCTCGGCACACTCCTCTTGGAGTATGTCGAGTATTTCATTTATTTTAGGCGAATAGGTCTTCATTCCACTCCCTGTGTCCTTCACGGAACGCCATATTGCTCATTGTTTCGCGAACTTCTACACGATAGCACCATAAACGATCTGATTCGGCTTGTCCCCACATATCAGGAATATAAACACCGTTAACAAATTTATAAAGTTGATCCGCTAGACCTTCGCAACCTAATTTGGGTAGTATAGTAAGTTTAGCTAACTTGCGCTTTTCCATTTCTTTATAGAAATCGAGTTCTGGATCATCTTCGGCTACTAGCAATGTATGGTCAAATTGGCTTTCTAAAATACCTTTAAGTTCTTTAAGTCCACCGTAATCAGCCGCCCAGTTACGCACATCCAAATCATCTGTGCCAAAGTAAAACTTCATGCTAAATGAATAGCCGTGAATTAAATTACAATGTGAGTCGGCTCTCCACTGGCGATAAGCGCAGGGAAACGCATCGTGATATTCTTTAGTACTTGTATACTTGTATTGTCTTGCTGAATTCCATGTACGCATTTGGAATTCTCCGTCATTTAAAGTTGCCATTTATTTCTCCTATGTTAAATTATAGCATAGATGGCAGAGTTTGTATAGCGGGAATGACATCAAAAGACCGCTGTAATACTATTTAGTTTCTTCATTTACCACCGGTTTACATTTGAGTTTTTCGTCACATACTTCAAATGTACCATTTTGTGTGTTCATTCGAACAATTTGTTCTTTGTGAACTGTAAATGTATATTTGGCATTATCAACAGCCGGCATAGATACTTGATATCCAAGTAAAGCACACATCAAGGCTGTTAATGCTATCATCGTTTCAATAATTCCAAAGCCACAATTTGTCCAATTTTATGAGCTACATCTTCACCTTCTGAAATAATATGAGCTTCGGTAGTCCAATCGTGAGTTTTTTTGTCGAAGGTCCTGGTTTCTAACACACATCCGCCCCTAGCTGGAAGTACAGATAACCGTATAGCTTTGTCCATATCAATACTGGAATTGTCACTAATACAAATTGAACGCTCGGTAAAATCATCTTCTCGGTTGTAGTCCCACCCCCATCGCAATATTCTATTCCAAATATATCTAATCACGCTCTTTGACCTTTTAACCACTCGTCAACCCGAGCTTCGGCTTCTTCCTGATTGATAGCAGGAACAGTAATTTCTACCTTCTCTCCCATAACATGATTAAGGGTATAAGGGATTGGGGCACCACAAAATATAATGTCTTCCATGTCACGAAATACTAAAAACTCTTGTAGGTTTTTTGCTCGTTCAATAGCCCTGTTGGCTAGAATAGTTATATGGTCCATAATATTTCCTTATGAAAAAAGATGTTGTATAAAGGCAATAAACATAATCCAATATACATAAATTTCGTGTAAAATCTGATCAATCATCTTGGGGCAAAGTCCTGTTGTAATTTAATATTATCCATGAACTCTTTCTTAGTACCGGCGTCTGAAGTAAATGCTCCTTTGAGTACTGTAGTTTGAGTTAATGAACTGTGCGCCATAATGCCACGATTTTCGCAACAACCGTGTGTTGCTTGAATATAAACGCCCACGTCTTGACTTCCTGTAGCTTTCATTATTTCTTTGGCAATATCGTTACACAATTCTTCTTGTAGTGTACCACGGCGAGCACACCATTGTGCGATTCTTGTGTACTTTGACAGCCCAATAAGTTTTTGGGCCGCTATGATGCCAATGTAGGCAACACCAGTGACAGGCTGATGGTGATGACTACACATACTACGCAACTCACTGCGTACAACCAACATACCTTCATATCTATCCTCGCTATCGTTAGGAAATGCAGTACAGTCTGGCGCAGGTTCATAGCGTCCAGCCATAATTTCATTAAAATACATCTTAGCTAGTCGCTTTGCTGTACCATGACTATTAGGATCATATGTGCGATCAATTAATAGTGCGTCTAATACTTTTTCAAATGCTTGAGTAGCTTCCGCAATTAGTTTGTCTTTTGCGCCTACGTGCAAGTACTCACTAATATTATCTCCAGCCCAAAAGCGTTTATTATCTTTAATCATCTGCTCGCGAATAACTACGCTTAATGGACGACCGTCCTCGGGTTCAATAGCAGCATCTTCATACCCCGGGTGGAACGGAGCTTCTTCTACTAGTTTTTTAGCATTAGCTAAATCTTCTGTTGTAAATGTTGTCATGTTAAGTAAGTCTCTTTTTAAAATATCGGGAGGTGTCGGATTACCCATTAGTTTCCTCTTTTAATGTTTCCATTATTTCTTGTTGCTCTTTAGCTTTAATACCATTTACATCATATTTTTCAAATCTATAACCATATTTCATAGAAGGCATTAACGCAACTTTTTCAAACATATCCAATTGTTCATTAGTAACACTATAGATATGACCCTTAACTTCTGCTGATTTATTTTCAGTATTAGCAAGTTTTGATTCTCGTTTAGTAGTTCCGTTGAGTGTAGAACGCCAGCTATAGTATTCTTTGTCAATAGAATTAATAAAACCTTCTAATTTAGGATCATCCTTTTTAACAACCCACACAATATACAAATTATCAGATTCGTACAAACGAGTATGTTCTGCCTTATTAGAAGTTATGCGTTCAAATTGCTCGTTTAATGTCATTGTCATACAGTTATTATAAAGGTTATTTAGGTCTAAGTCAAAGGTTATGTTATATTTTTTAATAGATTAGTAGCCGAAAAGAACTCTTTGGATAAGTCTTCTGCTTGTTGTTTAATCCACGGAATTCTATTTTCATATGTTTCGATATCTTCTATAATAGTATTACAAAGCTCAGAACGATAAGTGTCATATGATTGGAAATTTTCGGTCCACACACTTGGATATTTAAAATGATCTTGGTACATTTCAATGTAGCTTAATCGATCCGGCACCATTGGTATAGCATCTAATAATGCTCCTTCGTAACAACTAATACCTAATGTTTCTTGTAAGTTAGCACTAAACACAATCTTAGCTTGGCCTAATAATGTATGATATTCGTGCTTAGTCAATTCTTTTTCTTGGCAAATGACAAATTCATATTGTGGCAATCTGCTTGCTAAGTCTTTGAAAATATCTATTTGTTTTTCTGGAGCAATTCTGTGTGGGAATAGTATTAAGTCTCGCTTTTGTAAGTTCTTATATGGCGCTAATTCATCGGCCATATACTCCATTGGCCAACCTGTGCGAGTTACATATGGATTAGAACCATCGTCAACAGTATCAAATAAGTTTTTAGCAAACATTTTAATATGAAAATCGGTGGCGAAGTAATTGTGATCATATGAAAAGAAAAAACTTTTCTCGGCGTGTCTTACCCACGGAGCATCTCCAATAAGACGGCCTAAAAAGTCTTGTGGATCATAACTACCAGCATGCCATAAGCCGTGCGTTGTTACAGGAATCTGTAACAGTTCGCTCATGTACTTTAAATTGATGATGCCAGGGTGCCAAGCATCAGTAAAAATAAAGTGATCGCCAGGGCTAACTGCTCCGGCGCAAAATAAACGGCTAATCTCCTCACCTTGACGAGACTTATATAGATTGGTGCCACCAAAATTAAGGAAAGCGCCAGGAGTAGTGGCTGAAGGAATATCTTCAGGCCCAGAGATAATTTTGACATTGTGTCCTTCTTTTTCAAGTAAAGCAGGTACATGAGTCTTCCATTGACCCGTGTACCTTGTTGGAACTGCTTCTAAGTCGACTAGAAAGATAGTCATTCTCTACCCCAAGATATATTTGCCCAAATTCTGTCATAAATGTAGTAACTACAAGTCCACACTACATTTATAATAATAGCAGGTAAAATTGCTTGGGTGATAGACTGACCTGTAATTAATAACATTGTATAAGTTGATAGTATGACCCAGCATCTATATACTAATGTCTTAACTAAAGTTCTCTTTTTAGTATCTTTCAAATTGGTCTACCTAAACGACGTGCATCTTCAACCCACATATTCTTAGCATTTTTGCCTTGAATAAATTTGTTGTATTGTTGCCAAGCATAACTCTTAAAATTATACAAGTCGCCTTCGTTGAAACGATAACCGTAGTCAACACAAAAATCTAAAAACTTACTAAGGTCGTCTTGTACTGCTAAAGCCCTAGGGCTGGGTTTGTAAACTTGCTTACCCATTGTGTTTCCTTAAAATTTAATACTTAGGTTAGGACGAGAAAGTTCATACTTAATGAGGCAGCCGTTCTCGCCATCTTCGGCTACTTCAATCCATATAGCACGGTCGGGATATCTGCCGGCTATTTGAATATACAAATCATCTGCGATCATCTCGCAAGATTTCCAATCAAGTTCTAAAATGGAACCTTGACTATTGTTGTTACTGGAATAGAGATTTTCGAGCCACCGTTTGAATTGGATGAACTCAATGTCTCTGTCATTATGGAAGACATCGATCCACACCCGGAAATGAAAAATGTGCCTATGAGGACTAGCAAGAAACGATACATCATATTCTCCTGCGGTACACAAGTTAGGATCTGTGGCCGCCGCTGGGTATTTATGGATTCCTTCTTTGCGAAAAGTAGTCCAAATCTTACGCTCTGCCTTTTCCATAATACGATTAGCTTGTTCTGCTAATGCTTGTTGTCTTTGTTGTTCCATTATTTAATTTCCTCGTCTTGGGTATATTGATCCCAGTGGGTATAAGTTTTCATATCCATCAAATCATGTAATTGATGTGTCCATACCCCAGGATTACTGTGTCCCCAAGTGATGTCGTCAATTTTAAGTGTAGCATTATAATTAAACTGTTTGATATAAGGTAGTTTACAACTAATCATAGGAACAAATCGCTCATATTCGCAATACCCAGATTCAATAACACCTTCTGAGTGTTTAACATCAAAATCTAATGTAACCCAATATCCATCTTTTAATAAAGGAATGATAACATCGTCCCACGGTTTGTATTCTTGTTGTGTTACTGCTTTGGGATTGAAACTCTGGCTAGTGCCAAAATAGATATGTCGGCAGTTGTTATCATTTGCTTTATCGAGAATTTCTTGAATAGGCGGAGTACCTACAACGAACAAAGTTTTCATGCCATAGCAAATAGTATGCTCAACTTCGAATCCTGTAAAATAAACTACGTCTTGACGCTCTTCAGTGTTTAATCCCACTTGATGTAACCTCTACTGTAACCGCTTGGACGGTCCTTACCATCCGCAAACGCTTCCTGCCACTCTGTATTACGATTATAACACTTTGTCCAGAACTTGTCAACATCAATTAAGCCATTTTCAATCATATAACGGGCTTCCATCATTGACATAATAAATTTACTATTGCGTGGACTTGGGAATGTCATTGTACAAGATTTCCAAAGTATGTTGGCAAAGTTTGTAGTAACTGTTTTCTCTACACCAAACACAATTAAGGCTTCATTATTTAAAATTGGTTGGTCAAATACTTCTGTGCCTGAACCTAAATCGATTACAACATCATAAGTACTTTCGGGTTTGTAAGTAAGTGCGCTACCAAATAGTTCTGAATTGCTACGACCTAGTACATCAATTTCTAAATCTTCAAACTCATGTTGGAGATTATTATAAACTACCCACGCTAAAAACCCGCTACCAATAATTAAACAACGGCCGTCTGCTCGTTTATCGATTTCGTCGTATGCCTGATTAACACAGTTAATACCGCAAGCAACAGGTTCTAATATATAGCGTGGATGAGCTTCTGGCACCTGTACATATTCGCCGTATCTAACATTGTAGTAATCGGCATACGCAGGTTCTCCGCGAGTAGCAACATAGTCTCCAACTTTAACGTCTGTAATATCAGAACCAATCTCGGTTACTTGACCTAAACCTTCGTGCCCGCTCATGTGTATTGGTAATGGGCCAAACTCTCCCATCATCATAGCAATATCGCTACGACACACTCCGGTCATTATAGCTTTGACTTCAATTTCATTTTCAGCTATTCTAGGTTTAACCCACATACTTTCACTGAACGAACCTTTGCCGTCAGTGGATAACAATCTTACTCTCATGCTAACTCGTAAATGTCAATGTTTTCGATAGTTTTATGAATCCACACATCTAACTCTAATTGTAGATCCCAAAACGCCTGCGTGTCTTTCATTTCAATTGCGGTACTAATCATACGCTTATACGCATCTTCTGGGCATAAGCCTAATTCATAATAGTAATGACTACCGTCTTCAAATGTCATTAAAATACTACGGTCGTCACCATTTAATGTGCGCCAGTTAGATTCGATAACCCAGTGACAACCGTGTGTATCGGTATAATCTAATTCTACTTGGTCATCTACATTGTATGTACCATCAACATCTACACGACCATAATCTGTTTGTGTTAATTCAGGTAAAGACCAAAATCTTTCTGACACTTGGTTAGTTAGTTTAGCTTGATCATAACTAAATCCAGATAATGATTGGAACAAACTTAACAAATGCGGAAGCAAATCTCTACTAACTCCGCCGTATGCTAATTCTTTAGTAGTAAACCAAGTGCCTGGATTAGGCACACGGTCGTTGTTGTTCCAAGTTAAATTAATAACTTTTGCTTTGTGTGCTAGTTGCGTTAATGTAGCAATATTTTCGCGATATTGATTATTTTTAACCATCATAAAACGAGTATCGGGGTAATCTTGTACTAAATTAAACCAAGCTAGTGCGGACGCTACTCCTGGCTTTTCAATAAAAACAATACGACAATTTTCGGCAATTTCTCTAGCTACTGCTTCGTGTGTAAAATTTGGAGTACATATATGTGCTGTATCAAAACAAGTATGTTCCAATAAAGCAGTTTTAACATCCATGTAATCGGCATGTTTGCTAGGATCTGAATCTACAGTAACAATAGTATGCTCTAGGTCAGTTAATACTTGTTTGTATAACTGACCAATGCCCATTCCAATAATAAGACTTTTCATTATGCTTCTAGCGCATCAAGTTTAGATTCATCCAATCCAGAATCATCCATAGGATGTTCTTCTGGTTCCTCTGCTTCAAATAAACTGTTAAACATAGTACTAGCATTAACTGTTTTCTTTCCAGTAGCACCGCGAGTGCCAATAATACTTTGCCAGAACTTATCATACAAGTCAATGATAGCAATAGCAGTTTCTTTATCTGGCGCAGCAAATATAGCTTCTACTACATCTTTAAAGTAAACAGTATCAAATCTTTCATCAACTAACATTCCAGGACATTTACCAGCATCATATTCACGATTAGCTCGTTGAACTGATTCTAAGTGTAGCCAGACATTATGTCCCATTAATAATGCGTAAGAGAATGAATCCCAACTTGTTTTACCTTCTTTACCTATCTTATTTAGGTCGCCCGGAGCATAGTAACAAATATCTTTAATTTCTAAATTATTGCTGACTGGACTATCGTCGAAGTGATGAATCAACCCATCTTGTAATACAGCATCGCTAAATTTGCGTGTATCAGTGGCATACTTCTTATCGTCAACAATAGCACTCATACGATAGCACCATTTTTCACGATCCTTGATATCAATTTGATGATATACTTGTCCGTTAGCAGTAGCTAAGAATGGACTAGCACAATCAAAGGAAATAGTAAATGCTGGGTTAACATATTTTCTTACAGCTCGCTGAATGTCTGTTAATAATAACGCCCATTCTAATTTACTTGTACCCAGGAAGTGCATCCAATCTTGTTGGCCTTCTTGTAGCAATCCGTCAAATTTTAATGCTACCAATCTGCGTAATACTAAGTCTACATCGCACATATTTTGTCCGCCCATAGCCCAACCATTAAATGCTTTGGCACCATATACTTTAGGATCGCAGAAGTCCTTCATTTGCTGATACCAATCTTCTGCTTGTGCGTGATTCTCACCCTGTAATACATTTAAAAACTTACAGTTGCCATTGCGATGTTTAATAAAGTATTCGTTGTTATACTTTGTAGCTTCAACCGCTTGTTGATATGATTCGATACCAGTTGCTTTACGACCAGCAGGACTACGCTCTACCCATGCTGGGATATCAAGTACCATGCCATAGTTCATAATACCATCCATCCAAGCAAGAACTGCTTCACGCTTTTTCTGCGCCGCATCTAACTTGGTTTGGTATTCTTTAACATGATCAATCTTAGTATATTTGATATTGCCGTTCTTATCATGCTTGGGTGTGCCGTCTGGTTTAAGAGCTGGAACGTGTTCAATACCCCGAGCTACAGCTTCTGCCATCTTAGCTTTAACTTCTGGTCCGTTAGGATCACGCCATTCGCCTTCCCATACACCTTTACCAATCTGGAATCCGCCCGAGTCACCTAAAATGAATGTGTTAGCACGGTCGCGATTGCGAATCATGTCTTCATTCCAGTCTTGTTTAGTTAAATCTAAATTAGCGTGACCTGCTGAATACAATGACCATTTATATGTAAATAGGCCTTTTTGACTGTTAAGCCAGTTAAGCATTTCCATATCTTGGATATTAGTAGGCATACGAGTCTGCGGAACATAAGGCCCGCCACGCTGTTTACCTATGTAAGTTCCATAGAAACCCGACAACGCTGGTAAAAATATAGCGTAGTCGGATTGTTTAGCAGTGAGATTATCTTGGCTCATTAATTACTTAGACTGTGCTGGAAGGATATAAGAATAAACAGCAAGACCGGTATCAACAACAATTTGTGCCGCACCTTCATCACTGATACGCATAACTTTATCGCCATACAAATCAAGAATACCAATAACAGCTTTAACCGGCCAACTCCAAGCACGATTAAGTGTGCCTGTTACACCTGGTTCAAATACAAAGTTACCAGCGTGTGTAGAGTGGTCGCCAAAGAAAAACTTTAAATCGCCGTTTTCTACTTTAACTTGGAAATTATTTTCCTCGCTATTAGCAGTTGCCTGCATTTTCAAACGCTGAATAGCAGCCGCACTTGGCTCAAATTCAATGTTCCATTTAACACCTTTGAATTTAACAGTTTTAATTTTTTCGTTAGCTACTTCGGCTGCCATGAAGCGATACGAATTTTTAAAGTCGCCTGCTTTGTTTACAAAGTTTAATTGATCTGGAGCATTGTCTGCTCTGCGATTAATAGCTAGTGTAGCATCTTCTTTATACTCTTGTAAGTTTAAGAGAATTTTAAGTTTGGCTAAGTTTGGCATACCAAATGTGCCAATAAATTCAGCTACTGGATTAATTGTTGTGCCTTCTACAACAATTGAATTATCTTCGGCTTTGCCAAAGATTTTTGTTTCGGCATCAGTTCCAACTACACGAACTTGTTCAATACTGCCCAAGTCAAAAGTATGAGAAACTAAGTCTAAAAGATGATCACGCATTTATATTTCCTTTAAGTAATGTTGATATTATAACAGGTTTATTTAGGTTTTACAACGATTTTGAAATTATTTTTTTGCCATTTAAAATTCAAATAACGATTGGAATGTATTTTCTGTATTGGTTGCCGCAGCCAAATCCCAATCCAATACACTTAATAAATTATCAATTTTTTGATCTACAATGGTTGATTCCATTAAAGCATCATCAAATGGCAATTCTTTAAACCATTCAGGAAGTCTTTGTTCATCGGTGGGATAACCAATACTTGTCCATCCTAATGGATTTGATTTTAATTTACATACAATAGTTTTCATGCCGTCGACTATAGCAATAGAATAATTGTCACCATTCATTCGACGCATATTATTCCAATTAAGTGCCGCTCGTACATGGCCTGGCATATTAGCTTTGCCTTCACGCTCTTCGGCAGCGCCGTATTTGGTTAGATTATTAACTCGTTTAGGAGTACCTTTCTCCCACGCTGGTCGTTCGGCAAATCCATATTTAAATTCTCTAATACGCTCAATAATGTCCTCGCGACTAGTGCCAGTTAATACTTTTTGTAATATTTCACTTAAAAAGTCTTGAATAACTTTAGGAGTATCACTGCGTTTTAAGTCTAAACCCATAGCTTTAATCTTGCCTGGATTGCCGTCTACATCTAGTCGTTTGCCTTCTAAATCATATATCAATACCGCATAACGCTTTTTAGTAATAAACAAACTATTAGAAGCTACTAGTTCTCGGCCAGCTTTAATAAGTTCACCAGCTTCTCTTGGACAATGGAATGCCTGCTCCATAAATGCTGGAAATGATTCGTTAACTTGATCCGCTATACTGTCATATAATTGGGTACAAGTTTCTTTACTCCACTCCATATTACCTTTAGCAACATCATCTTTAAGAGCAGGCCAGGCAGTAAAATAACAACTATCGGTATCTCCGTAGATAATAGCATCACCTAAGTGATCTTTAATACCAAACACACATTCATTAATATAACCTGCCATGTGTTTAGCAATACTACGACCTGTTAGTGTAGTTGACTGACCAATGCGCTTGTCAAAAAAGCGACAATGCGGATTTAAAATAGCACCGTACAAACTATTCAAGTTAATCTTTTTAACCAACTGACGCTTATCCCAAAACGCTTCTTCTTTTTTGTCTTTAGCTGATTTTTTCTTAGCTTGTAGATCTTTACGCTCGGAATACCATCGCTCTAATAATCCTGGAACTACACCCTTGCGCTCGTATGTAACAATAGTGCCATTGGCAGTTAACATCCACGGCTGATTACTATCAAAGATCATGGACCATATTTCACTAGCACTATGTACGGTGCTATCGCCATCTTGCCAATCAATAGTAATTTCTGTACCGCGTTGTTGATCCATGACTGCGGTGTATTCTAATGTGGCAAATACACCTTCCCATGCCGCCGCAAAAGTTTTACCTTTATTAACAATATCATTAATATAACGATCAGTCATAATTGGGCGCAACTGCCCTACCACAGTTTCCATTCCCATGTTCAACGCACGAATGGCACTTGGGTATAGTGAGTTAATATCAACTGCGCCCACCCATTCGTGAATACCTTTTTTAGGATAGGCAACATACGCACCTGCGGCCGCTGTATCATCGTCTGTTAATCTTTGTTTGCGATTAGGTACAACTAATCCACGCTCGTGTGCTTCGTTGATGATAGCTTGTTCAGTAACAGCCACCGCACCCATAGTAGTTGCTAGCAATACAGTATTAGCATGGGCAAGTTCATTAGCTAAGTCTAAGAAGCGTAGTTTCTTATCTAACTTGTCTAACAATAATGTATCTTGTCTGTTATATACAATGAACTGTTTGAAGTCTTGATTGTATAACTGATCTAATGTGCCTTCGTATTGTGTTTTGCTTTCGCCTAGTTCATATTCAGAAATAGCATCTAACGAATAGCTATGACGCTCTTCATAAGTGTACTTACGATACAGTTGCATATAGTCCATGTGTACACGACCTACAATATCGTAAGTTGTGCTAGTAGCACCGAATCGTTCAAACTCACGCTCTTTAGGAAATTGATTCCACAAACAAAATCTGCGTGTATCATCTTTTGATAATATACGCTTGATACGATTTATTGTGTAGGGTATATCATAGCCTTCTGAGTTCCAACCAGAAATAACATCGGCATCTTCGATTAAGTCAAGGAACATTTTACACATGTCCTCTTCTTTTTCAAATATAATACAATTTTCAAAATCTCGAGCAATGTCCCTTGCTGTTTCTAAACTCATATGTTTAGGTGGAACTACCAGCGTGACTAATTGTTCCATCCACTGTAAGTAAACAGAAATAGCAGTAATAGCATTAAACGGATCTGTTGTCGGAGAAAAACCTTTCTCCTTGTGGAAGTCTACTTCGATGTCAAAGAATGCCGCATGAAGTTCTGGAGCATCTTTGTTTTTATAATTTTCTTCTAAGCAACGAAAGATTGGATTGATATCAGATTCGTAAAGTTGTTTGCCTTTTTGAATAGCCACTTCTTTACGAAATTCTTTACTATTGCGAGTGGAGAAACGAGCTACCGGCGTACCGTAAATTGATGTAAATTTACCTCTTGGGTCATTGTAATAAAAAATATAATCGGCGGGATATTCTTTATAAACTCGTTCGCCGTTAATTCTTTCTACTACATGAATTCGATCGTGTTCACGATCATATAAAGCATCTACATAACTCAAATTAATCTCCGTTTATGGCCGGTAAGCCTTGTTTCATGTTCGTTAAGTGAACGACTCTTACTACTAACTATAATATTTATAGCGTTTTGCCTACTTGGGTTAAAATTTGCTCAAGCAATGAATGATCATCTTGTTCGCGACCGAATTCACTCTTGTGTGCTAACTTGATAGCTTTTTTAAGAATACTTGGTTTGATTTCTAACTCTTCAGCTACAGCTTTAACAGTATCGTTCAAGCCGCCTGATAGAGTTTCAATCTCCATAGTAACCTGCATACCTTCATTGATAATTTGTTCAAGTTTTTTAACTTGGTCTGCTGTGAATACGCGATCTGACATTTAGTTCTCCTGTTAATAATGTTACAAGTATACAGGATGTTTTGGTATAAGTCAATGCTATTTTGGTAAAGTGCCACTTTTAAGGTTCCGGTAGCGATTCGGATTACTTAGGGCAGGAGCCTCCCAGCCTACGGTAACTAGTACCGGTCCTAAGGCTATTCTTTAAACAGGTGCGTATGGAAGAATTGGACGGTCTTCCTCACCTTGTTGTTCTGGATAAACAGGATAATCCATTATTGATGTATTTCCCAATTATAGTCAACATTAACTACTACTTGATTTTGTCTAGCATAATAAGCATACGGATCAAATTCATCAGATTTAACTTTGATACGTTTACTAGTACCATTGTCAAAATAAACTGTCCAAATAAAATATTCGCCGTCTTTTAGACTTTCTTCTAAGTCGTCTTTTATTAATTTTAATGCTTCTTTGCGAACTTGTACATGGCCGCCGTTGTCTAAGTCTACTGTGTAATATTTTGGAGCGCCTTGATATGCGCCATT
>JAUKPQ010014340.1:0-14088 GCA_032273045.1 Chloridella minuta
CGCGCTGTCCTTAGTCATTACCTGTTCGGCGACACGTTTAAGGGTATGACGTTTCTTTTCAATGGAACCGCTGAGATTGTAACGCAGACCGGTTCGGACATGATTTTCAATCCAATGATTGATGGGGTTGTGCGTGGAAATCGTTCCAGCAGTTTTTACACGTTCGCATATCACTGGTGTGATGCGGAACTCTCTGAGTCGTCGTATGCAATGGATTACCACAATCAGTCGGTGTCTGAGTGGTCATTGTTTCATGCGCTGAAGAAGGTTTGTGAAGTATGCAACGTGGATGAGAGATTCATCCGGAACCCTATTCTTGATGATACTGATCCGATTTGGGTTGATCCTCCTCCGGTGAAAGATCTGCGGATGCAGGGCGGTCGGTTGTTGCCGTATTACCTTGATGAACTGCTGCACCCGCTTGGCTACAATTGGTGGGTCGATACGAATCAGGCAGCAGAAGAAAACACAGACACCAGGCTGGCCTATCCGAAGCCAATTATTCGGATCATGCGAAAAGGATTCGGTGCTGTTAAGGCCCTAAAGTATCAGGCTCCTGGGTCTCTGTTGAACTTGGATGAATCAAACGTCAATGAATATCGCATCGCAAGGAATATCGGAAATGCCTTTACGGCGGTTCGGGTGATCGGTGACAAGGTTCGTGTTGAAGTCACCGTGCCGCTTTATCCTGGGTGGAAAGCGTCGGCAGATTCGCTGGATGTCGATTCTCTGGCGATGGATGCCGGCTCGAATTATGGGGCTAACAAACATGTGCATCGACTTTGGGTAGCCAATGAGGGTGCAGGGTGGACCGGAATGCGTGCTGATCCAGATCCGTATCCGATTGGCGCGCCTCCCGACTTCAGTGATATCTTTACACTGATGAAGGGTGAGGAACTTGTTGAGACGAAGACTATTGCGCGTAAGCGGCCTATGGAACCGCCGTTGACCTATATGGGGACCGCAACGGAACGCGTTCGCCGAGATCTGTTCTTGCAGTACAGCGACGATTCTGGGACGACGTGGAAGGAAGTGACCGGGAAGATTGGCGGTTGGGCCGTTCTTGGTGACCAGATCGGAATCATCTTCAACGGCAACAAGCCCCCAGCCACTTTGGTGACAGCATTCAATGACGGCACTCTACGGATGCGGATAACGGGAACGATAGCATCGGACCACAATCTGTATAACGTCAACAGTGATGGAATGACATCACTTCCGACCGTTCAAGGCCGTCTCAACAGAATGACGCTTGAGCAGGAAGATCGTTATCGACATTGGTTTGTTCTTGGAAAGGATCACCCGAGAACAGCATTGAATGATCATCAGTACAAGAGTGTTTTGGCTAATGATACGGCTGGTGCTGATACTCATGACGATCGCACCGCAATTGAGACGTTTGCTACTCGCATTCTGAAGACGATGGTTCACGCAAACTATGACGGTTCGTTCTCAATGCCTGGATGGACAACGGATTATGAGATCGGAGATTTATTGTCGAAAATCGAAGGGCGCGAAGTCGGCCTGAATGAATCCGCCGATGCTGATGCTCCTCAATACATGCAGATTACAGGCATTGAGTGGGGACATTCGGATGATGGCGGACCGATGACTCGACTGATTGTTGATCGCGGAACGAAGGAGTATATCGACAATGTTCCGCGCGGGCGGAATGCGCCAGTGCCAGTTCAGTCGACCGAGGATGAGTTGAAGACTTCACCTGTGCAGCCTAAGACTTGAGGGCGTAGATGACAAGAGAACGTGAATTCAATTATCCACGACGTCAGGGGCGAATCGTCGTTGCTGGCGGTGATGGCAGCGGTGATACGACGGCAAGTTCGTCAGGGTGCCCTTGTGTTTGCATTGACACTGGTGACATTGTTGTGAATGGCATCATCACCACATCTCAATGGTCCATCACGATGGCCAACGAAGCATTTAAGGGGACATTTGGGACGATAGTGTTTCCCGCTGGAGTGTATGTCGTAGTGTGGGATGCAGAAGACGAGAAGTGGACTCTTGATATCGGAGATACACTCACCGCGACGTACAACGATGGATCGGATGCCACTGCAGACACAACGATGGATGGCACTCTGAACATGCAGTTTGATTCATACGGGATTCCAGTCGTCACGTTATGTGTTGATGGCGAAGTTCCAGACCCTGGAGCTTAGCAATGGCTTGTCGCACATGGTCGTTACCAGAAGGATCATTTTTCACGGGGCTGTGCTCAATGGAGATGCTCCCTGAGACCGCCAATCAAACAAAGTCGTGCGTTCTGTGTGTTGTTCCTGTTGAACCAGATACCGAACCAGTTGATGGGCCTGGGCCAGGTGCCGAGCCAGAGTGAATATCCCTATGACATGCAAAACTTGGAAACGTTTGGTAAAGCATTGGAATCCGTTGTGCAGTATGAGATTTATGCCAGAAACTGGGCAGGCTTCATGCCCTGTTTGCGTTGCTCCGTCACCGTATCCGTCTACTCCATGTTCCGAACTTGCATTTGGTGAAGGGAAGCCATGGCCTGTCGTGTCGGTTGAGGTGCCTGACCTGTATTTCACTGACGATATAGAATCGTGGGGTGATGGTCTCGCGTTTCCATTTGCTCCATGGAGTAGTGCCATTGCTCCGACACACGGGAACCAAGCTAGAATCGGCACGATGTATGGCAGATTGAATCAGCATCCCTCATTGTGTGAGGGCGTCCGAACGGCTACAGCGTTTGTGATTTATGAAACTTCGCCAGGAAGATATTACCAAGAGGGGCATCAGGCTCATTTGAGATTTGTGCCGAACCCTCCAGGGACTGGAGATGAGTTTTTAATATTTGAAGTGTCGAGGACGTTGGGGCGATACTATCCGGAAACGCAAGAGTGGCCGATTTGGGGGCGGCTCGCAGCAAGCTATAAGATTGATCGGAGTCCATCAGTGTATCCGTCGTCAAATCCAGTTCCACCAGAGACATTGGCGGTGACATTTCAGGCTTATGGCGCACCGATGATTCATGGGTCTACCAGTACGGTTGCATCGGCGGGCCGCAGACCAGGTGTTTCTGGGCAGGGTAATCCTCCTGCATATAACAATACGGTCCCGTACCCAACCGTAACGCCTCCGACAGTCGATGTCACGATCGTCGGGTTTTGAAAAGGCACAGCAATGGTATGCAAAACATGGAGCCAGCGAGACGCAAACCATTTTCGTGGGTTATGCACAAACTCGTTTTACCCGGAAGTTGGATCTGATGCTAAATCCTGTGTGGTATGTGCAACTCCTATTCAACTTGGAGGGTCGTGCTCGGATTGTGACGAAGATCCAGCGGCGTCATATTTAGTGACGTTGAGTCAGGCATCTGGCGCACAGTCGTCAGGATGCTGTAGTGACTACATCAGAGAGTTTGTTGTTCATCAAGTGAGTGCTTGCCGCTGGGAGTCGGATGAAATCGAGCGTGCTGCCATGGCGAATTTCGGTCCTTCACTCCCAGTCACATGCAACGATCAGAATTGTTCTCGCCCCCGAGTAGTGCTATTGAGTGCGAAAGCGTTTTCCCCAACGCGAACACAGTGGCTTGTTCAGGTGAATTGGAGAACGATGAGCACGGCAGGGTTCCCAGGGTTCGCAACAAAGAATACTGCTCAGTCAGCAGGGTATGCATCTGCAGTGGACTGCTTTGAGCCGGTAAACACGGCACCAATCCCTGGCTTTGGTGATGGTGTTTTCGGGCCGCCAGCAAACTTTCAGAGTACACCGTGTGGTGTCACAGAATGGCAGTTGTACGGCCATGTTCGGCCGTTAGGGTAGATATGATGGGGGCGGTATGAATTTTTTGGGGAGAACGGAGCGAGACAAGGCTAATGCATTTGCATCTGAACGCAAATCCGTAGTTCTGGGAAGCATGTCCGCAGACGGAACAAGGCGAGTGTTCACCACATCGGTTGGTGAAAATCTTGATAGTGACCGAGATGCCTTTCGCCTGATAGCCGCGGACGCAAAGAAACCGTCTGCAGTGCCGTTAGCCGATAAGAATCCAGCACCATGTGAATACCGAGGTTCGAAACGATTCACGTGCTGCGAATCTCCTGACATATGGATCTGCAGGCATTTGAAGACTGAATGTGTTGCTACGACGGCCGACGCTAAGAAACTCCGGTCAATGGTGGCGACCCAAGAGGCGGAGAACATCAAAGTCTGTTCGACGTGTCCACACCGTAATAAGCCAGCTGATGATATTTGGCCTGCCAGGGAGACACGCACTGACGATAGTTTGCGTGTGGGGTTTCTGTCTGCGGCCTATATGCCGATCGGTGGCACTGAAACATTTCATCGCAGCCTTCTGCCAAGACTGCGAAATATTGTTGAAGTTGCTGGATTCGTTGCAACTGGGTTTCATGGAGGCGATGACGGGAAACTGCATGTCACCTACGCGCATGGGCTTGATGCAGCGAGAAGACTGGCGGCACATTGTGACATCGTCGTAGTCTGGGGTATTCACCAACTGGAACACATTCTGCCGGTTAATCGCCCGAACGTAATTGCCGTCCATCATGCTGATTGGTCAAGCGGCTGGAGCAACAACACAGTTTTGACGCAGCTTGATTTGATAGACAAGGTAGTCTGTGTGAATGAACATGTGGCAACAATGCTGGCTACGTGTGGAAAGCCGGCGGTCTACATACCAAATGCTATTGATCCAGAGCGGACAAAGCCAAGCGGTGGTCAAAGAGAACTTCGCGCGAAGTTTGGCATAAACTCAGAGTCAAAGATTGTGCTCTTCGGGCATCGATTAAGCGTCGAAAAGCGGCCGGTGTTTGCTGTAGAGATTGCCGAGCATCTCCCTGAGAACTGGACGATGGTGATAGCAGGCGATGGTTCCGAAATTGATTCCGTCAGAAATGCCGCAACAAAAAGTGATCGTGTGCGTGTGGTGGGCTCAGTTGATTCACTGGCTGACTGGTTCGCGATATCGAACTGTTTCCTGTCATTATCGACGTTTGAAGGCTTTGGGCTGTCGGTCGGGGAAGCAATGGCAGCAGGACTTCCAACAGTCAGTACGCAAACAGGGATCGCCAAGGGATTTGCCACAACAGTTTCTTGTGACGCACCACCTCAAGAATGGGCAGATGCTATAGTCAGCGCGTCAAGACTGGTTGCACCAGAAGTAATCGCAGAAACGTTCAGTGTTGAACGTATGGTTTCTGCCTGGGTTGATTTGATCACAAAGTAGCATGCCTCTGGGCGTATAGGTCACACTGATGAGTGATTCGATCGACATAGAAAAGTATCGTGGATTTGCGCTGAAGCTGGCGGCTCCATATGCCGCGCGTAGTGGTCAATCACTTCGCGATAGTGAAGTGTATGGTGATGCCTGCGTTGGGCTTCTTAATGCTGCCAAGTCGTTCAACCCGGATCTCGGTTACGATTTTTCAACACTAGCCCGTGTTTGCATCAAGCGAGCAATCCGCGACGGAATCAACAGCCGGCGAATGGAAAGGGTTGTCGGAGAGACCGTTGTTCGGATGACATTGAGCAGTGAGACTGCTGCTCGCGCGGGGGATTGTTGCGAATCGGTGATGTCTGAGGTTCAGCGGCGAGATGAGGTTGTACGGCTTTATGCATGCATGAAGAGCCTCCCAGATAGGAATCGGACAGTTGTTGAAGAACGACTGAACGGGCAAACTCTTGAGGAAATAGGTGGTAAACTGGGCGTTACACGAGAAATGGCTCGCCGGATTGAGTCGGAGTCGCATATTCTGCTGCGGCAGATGATGCTGGCCAGATCGGCATGAGGTTGCAGATTTCAGCCTATACGATGTTGCCAACGGAACTGGTGTCTGGTAATCTCAAACGCAGACTTACCGTATAGGTAAAAGAATCGCCAGCCATTGGAGTCACACGTGACCAATGACGACCAGCACAATGACGAACAAACAGACCAGATGTCAATCAACCTGCCAATGGGTGGTGGCGTCAACGTGTCTGGACCAAATGCGTCGAAACTCTGGGGCAAGGTCGGGTGGGCTGCAGTTATCCTGGCATCCTGTGTTGGCTTAGCTCATATCGTCCGCGCATTTGGTGAGGCGCTCAAATAGAGGAGTGGTGTGGCATGTTACCGGATAGTCTGAACATCCTTGGTATCTTCAGTTTGGTCTTTCTGGCGGTCGTTTGCATTCGACTGACATTCATTGCGTGGTGTGATGGGACGCAAGGGGACCTGTCAGCAATGAAACGACACCTGCGGATTATCGGCATAGCTCAGATCGCAATTGTATGGACGGCAGTTTCCATCGGCACCGATATGGTTGCTGCGTGTCGTGTCGATGTTCAGGAAGCTGCAGAGTCCAGTATTGCAAGATCTGAGAATCTTTTTGTGTCACAGGCTGCTGTAAAGCACTGATATGAATGGTGGGGCATGTTTCCAGGCCTGAACTACTCGGCGTATTTTTTGGTTGTTCCCGCTGGCGGAGTTGTGTCTCTGCCGTCTGGTGACGCTGCATCTCGCGCGAGTAAGGTTCTGAAGTGGGCATCCGACGGACTGAGCATAGAGAATGCCGTGGCTTCTGTGGCGTGGGGTGGCATAACTGGCACTCTGTCCTCTCAGACAGATTTGCAGTCTGCTTTGAATCTGAAGGCCAATCTCGCTTCTCCAACTCTTACGGGGATACCAGCGGCTCCAACGGCGAGCGGGGGCACAAATACAACGCAAGTCGCTACAACTGCTTTTGTGCAATCGGCTGTATCAGCAGCTGTTTCAGGGCTATTGGAGCTCAAAGGGAACCTCGATTGCTCGGCTAACCCGAACTACCCGGCAGCATCGGCCGGGGACACATATTATGTTTCTGTTGCTGGTAAAGTTGGTGGTGCCTCTGGTGTGACGGTCGCTGTCGGCGATGCGGTGGTTTGTAAGGCTGGTAATGCCGGAGGGACTGAGGCCAGTGTTGGCACCTCTTGGTTCGTTCTTGAGCAGAACTTGGCTGGGGCATTGCTAAGTGCGAATAATCTGAGCGATATTGCCAGTGCGTCTTCGGCTCGAACAAACCTTGGCTTGGTGATCGGAACTGATGTTGCCGCATTTTCCCACAACCATGTAGCAGCCAATGTGACGGACTTTTCCGAAGCTGTTGACGATCGGGTGAATGCTCTGCTGGTTGCAGGAACCGGGATCACTCTGACATACAATGATGGTTCTAACACCTTGACCGTAGCGTCATCATTGTCGAGTGTGCCTGATGCTCCTGGGTTGATTTCAGGATCGATCGTCACGGCATACCAGAGTAACGCGACATCATTGATTCTGACGGCCAACAGGCTGTATTTGTTGCCTTTGAAAATTACCCACTCAGGAAGCTTTACCAAGATTGGTATCAGCAGTCTTACGCCAGTTGGTTTGGACAACGCGCGACTTGGTGTTTACGAAAACAATAACGGGGTTCCCGGAACTCTTTTGCTTGATGCCGGGGCAATTTCAACCGGAGCGACTGGTGACCGTGAGATTACAATCTCGCAGTCTCTATCACCTGGTTGGTACTGGTTGGCAATGGTTGTTGATGCGGCGACGGAGATAGCTGCGGATGATTCATCGTTGGTGTCGCGATTTCTTCCGGGCGAGGGAGTTGGCGGAACGACGGGGTCTCCATTGTATTACTACTACGCTCATACATACGGCGCACTGCCAACGTCACATTCTGCGTTTGTGGCTCAAAGTGGCACGGGGCATGTTCCACGAGTTTGGTTGAGGGTTGCATAATGTCTGTTGAGATCCAGATTCACATGGCTGCAGATATGCCGACGCCAACCGTAAAGGTTTGGGATCCGCTGGCGCATGCCACGCCAGTTGAGACGGTGACGCTGACTCAGGATGCTGATCGCAAGGGGCTTTACCGTGGAACGTTCACGGGGCCTGTTGGTTGGTACAGCATCGATAAGTTCAGTGGCAGTTCCCTGCAAGGAACCTCGTGGATCAATGTGGAGTCGGCGTCAGGTGTTTATGTCGAAGCAGATCCCCGGTCACTGTCTGCCATCAAGGCAAAAACTGACCTGATTGGGTCAGTCCCTTGGACGTCCAGTGGTGGAACGTTGACGAATGGCCAGGCGTTGACGATCAAGATCGGCGATAAGGTGACGTTCACTCTGACGTCAACAGTTTCGAATGCTGTGGCTGATCTTTCAGGGAAGACGGTGCGGTTCGGCGTTAAGGACATGGCCGGGAATCAGATCATCAACACGACTGCAACTGTTTTGGTTGCGACTGGATTACAGAGTGTTTCCGTCACATTGTTGCCGGCAGTGACGATTCTGCTTTCTCCAGTGACAGGAAAGTTCGACGTTCAGGCGGAGTTCGCTTCGAACGATATTGCCACGTTCCTGACTGGGGATGTGACGATCGTTGCCGACTACAGTGGCGTGGCGGCATAACCATTGTTCCGGAGGTGATTCGTGGAGAAGACCAAGGTTGTTGATGTTCTGTGCGCTAACCTGCAGATTCCCGGCATCGGTGAAGCCATCGAGCGGGCTCTGGTGAATCGTGCGGTTGGTGCAATCTACTCGCATGTCCCGCCGTTCGTGTGGGATATCGTTGGGAATGCTGCTGACGGCATCGACTCAAAGGACGTCGATTCTGTCATGGAGGGGATTTCCCGATCGTTGGCGGCTCACGCGAAGATGCCGTGGATTCCGGAAATGGTCCGCAAGCAGGTTGTAGACCAAGTGTTGGCGACGATTCGGCAGGCATTGCATGTTGATTCGTATATTGAGGCGTTGGCAAAGTAGCTTTCGCCACTTCGTATAGGCCGTAAAATGGGGGCGGGTGTCGTGACGGAAACTATCGCTGGATATGTTCAGCAGTATTGGATTGTGATAGCGGCAGTGATTCTGCTTTTCGTCGATCCAACTCAAATGAAAGTGTTGCTGTCGAAAGTCGGTGTGGTGCGTAACCCGCTGGCAAAATCACAAAGCGACTATCTGGATCTGATCAATGATCTGACCAGGGCAAATCGCGACGGTGGCTTTGGGGCTGATGAAGAGATTCAGAAGCTGTACCAGAAGTTCTCCGCCAGTCCGAAGGCGACACAGACCAAATGAGCGAGCAGCAGAATAGTGGCGGGCTAATCAAGCTGGTTTTGGTTGGCGCCGTCGTTTACTTCGCTTTGCAGAACATGCAGAAGCCAGATGTTGGACCGGGCCCTGCACCTGCTCCAGACGTGAAACCATCAGCGGTTGCACGTGAGATCAAGGATTCGTTGAAGGAGTCTCCGGAGGGGACTGCAGAATCCTATGCGGCATTCTATGACCAGTGTGCGGCGGTGCTGGACGTTGATGCAGATGTGCCGATTGCCAAGTTGAGGACTCGCATGGAGAAGGCGAAAGACCTTCTGCAGTTGAGTTCACCAGCAGCGTTTAAGGACATCGTTTCACGTGAGTTGAAACAGTTTGAATCAGGGACGATAGACCGAGAAGAGTATGCGGCTGCATTCCGATCTCTGTCGGTAAACTGTCGAGGAGCCGAGAAGTGAGTAAACGCAAACGAATCCGTCGTTACGATGTCCCGGAACCTCGGAATGAAGCCGAGCGTAAGGCTCTGTGCGGATTTAATGCGTCGGCCATGGAGGCGTACTGGGACAAGAGGGGCGACAAGCATCAGTCGTTCTTCTTGGCTCAGCAGACTGAAGCTCCACCAGATACAGTGAGGCTTTGGGAGTTGGTGATTGAAGTCACCGGCGAGGATCCAGATATCACTCCGCAACCCACCGGAAATTGTGTCGCGGCCGCCTGTGGTGAGTCTTGTGAGGTATTACAGTGCTCCGAGATCGCTGCTGGTCAGGATGAGGAGTTCCGCAGGATTTTCAACCCGTTCCATTATGCCACCGGTCGCGTGCTGGTGATGAAGAATAGCCTGAAGGGACAGGCTGGTGCGAATGGTGGTGCTGTTGCCGAGGCCATGAAGTTGCATGGCGTGATTCAGATTAGCCAGAACCTTCCAGTATACAACAAGGCAAACGTTGATGCTTGGGGTGACGGTCGGTCGGCTCAGGGCAAGTCGTTTGGCGACTTCTTGGAGGAAGGCGCAAAGACCGTTATTCAGTCAACGGCACGAATCACTTCGATGAGTCATCTGTTCGAGTCGTTGGGTTCACGGTATCCGCTGACTATTGCGTCGAACACTGGGTATTCGATGAAGCCTAACCGTGATGGCTTCCACCAAGTTTCAACGACATGGAGTCACCAGATGTCAATCTGGGGCTATTCGATCTCCGGTGGATGGATCGGAATCAAGAATCAGTGGGGCGATGTTCATGGTGATGTTGTCGACCACGATGGCGAGGAATGGCCTCCAGGATTTTTGAAGGTCCGGATAGAGGAGTTTGAGAAGCGTCATTTCCGTGGATCGGAAACGATCGCGTACAGCAATTTCAAGGGGTTCCCACAGCGGAAGTACGATCACAGAGCCTTGGCGTAAGGAGATGGGGCATGTTTCGGTTTGTGATGTTGATTCTGTGCGTTGCGTTCTGTCGCGATGTATTCTCGGATGAGTGGCCTGTGCTGCGCGTGCGGGCCGCTTTTGCGTTTGCCCAGGCTGCAGAGACTGTTGAGAAGAAGCCAGAAACCACTGAGTGCCCAGACTGTTACGGGACGGGCAAGCGAGGCGACGGGCGAGTCACATTCAAGTGTCCAACCTGTAACGGAACAGGGAAGCGAAAGTCAGGAGATGCTCCATTCGTGGCACAGGAAGCGGACCCAATTGGAGTGGTGAAGTTGCTGGTTGTCGTTGGCCGTCCTCGTGAGTGTCAGCCATGTGAGCAGTGGAAGTGGGAGCAGATGCCAGTCCTCAAGAAGTCGGGATGGACTGAGGGGAAATCGGATACGGATCACTTTGAGGTGTTGACTTGGGAAGCACTGAATGACCGGTTCGGTGTCAGTGGTGTCAGTCTTCCGTCATTCATCATCACAATTGATGGTGTTATTCAGGAAGACTCGGTTATCACAGGGTATACCGCTGCTGACCGTATAGCGAATCACGTGAATTCATACCGTGTTGGCAGCAGGCAGAAGACTGCAAAGTCGATCGTTCGAGTTGTGACGACAGGGAAACGACCAAACGGCAACGTGATAGAATACTTCCAGGGGTTCGGATCTGGGGTTGTCGTCGACTCGCGAAGTGATGGGTTCACCGTGTTGACCGCCGCACATTGTATTCAGGATGCCGACACGACAGATATTGAGATCTTCGGCCCTGAAATTAAAAAGGTCTCGGCAACAGTTCTGTCTGTTGACAAGGAAGCGGATGTTGCGTTGCTCAGCGTAACGTCTGATGAACCTTTACCTGCTGTCGAGATGCTGGAAGATGATGCGCTTCCACCCGGGACTATCTTGTACGCGTGGGGCTGCGATGATGGCGGAGAACCTCAGTTTCGCCAAACCTTGGTTGATGAGACATACGAAATGGGCGGTGTGCCGTTTATGTGGACTCGTGGCGATGCTGGCAAGGGTATCGAAGGTGATCCGGTTCACGGTCGGTCCGGTGGTGGATTGTTCTGGCGTGGAAAGTTGGTTGCTGTCTATTCAGCAGCACAGCGAGAAAAGAAGAAGGGGCTCTGCGTTCGAGTCGGTGCTGTGCGGCGGCTGAAAGGCCTGAAATGATACGCCGAGAGACTAATGACCAAACGAACTGGTTCGGCCTTGCGTCGGTGATCATCGTCGTTTGTCTTGTTCTCGGGCGTCGTGAGAGTGTTGTGCCTGAACCTATTCCGGCGCCAGAGATATCTCAGGGGCTGTTCTCCGATGTCAGAATTACGTTGGATGAGAAGTCGCATAAGTTGGTGTCAGATTTCATCCGGACGGGGAAGCTGAGCAAAGACCGAGTTGGCGTCGATATGACCGCGGTTGAGTCTATACGGTGTCTTCCGGGGCGTCTGGTGTTCAGTCCTCCGATTCGAGTGGACTACGACGGGCCTGGGCCTTTGAATGCTGGGACAACGATTAAAGAGATTCGCCTCGGGTCAGACGGTGAAATCCTTGTGGATGTTGTGAACAGCCCGATTGACCTTGTTATTGAGGAAGCGGAATGAGCCGGGACAGAATCACTCGAGACAAGATTCTCGCTGACGCAATTGATGTGTTCTGCCCAATAATCTCAGGGGCTTCAGCATCGGAGAAGTCTCGTGCAAAGAATGAGTCTGCCAAGGTCCGCCGTTGGGGCAATCGCTTTTTCGATCGCATGGAGAGTGAGAGGCCGTTCACGAACGAGACGGAAGCGGTTGAGGCAATCGCGCCGATCGTAATTTGGGGATTCGGCTGGGCGGCTCGGCAGTTGGCAATCATGGTGATCACGTATTTGTGGAATCATTGGATGAAACGTGACGTCGTCAAAGTGAGGGTTGGCCATGAAGCAGACAACTCGGTGGGTGACGTTCGGCGGATTGCTGACGATCGCGCTATTTGATGTTTGGGCAATTGCGGCCGGTGGTGTTGATGCTTCGGTCAGCCAGTTCATCACCGATTGCTCGGCCAGTCCTCGGATCGCGTTCGTGTGTGGGTGTTTGGTGACGCACTGGTTTGGCTGGGTGATGATCCCGGTACTCGGTGTCCGACCGATTATGGCGAGTCGGTGCAGAAGCTTCTTTGTCAGCCAGGCAGAACGGTTGGTGGACTGATATGCCAATTGAATCCCGACAGTCCATTCAGGGGATCGTCTTTGGTTGCGGGAGCGATGCTCGTTCCCATGGGAAGGGCGGAATCTGGTATACGTGGATTTCTGGGACTGAAAAGCGGTTTCCAGAAGACGTCGCCAGCGTTTTCATTGTGATGCCGGTTGATTGGGAGGAAGTCACTCCTGAGCAACAAAAGGGGATCGTTTGCGAATGGACGGTCAACCGTGTCAATGGATGCGGCGCCCGTTGGTCATTGTCTGGAACCCGTGAAAAGCCAACGTTGTCCCCGAGCCTGAACTGGGTAGGTGTGTGGCACGGGTGGTTGCGATGCGGAATGTTGGAATCGTGCTGATTGTCCAGCTGAAAAATACTGCTTTTTGAACGTTTTGCGATATGTGGTAAAATGCGTTGTCTGAATGTGCTTTACGAGTCGTAGGAACTATTGACGGGTTTTCGGATACCTGTGTATAGGCTACGATTGACGGAGGGCATTACATCACAGAGGGGCACTTTACATGGCAAGACGTAAAACGGCTGAAGAACTGGTCGAGTTTTCGATACCGACCAGCCAAGCCAATCGAATCAGGGAAAAGGAATGTCGTGCGCCGGCGGAGATCGCAAAAGATCACCTGATGGGGCTATACGATGACAAACGCCGCACGACGATCAAACTCAAGGTGATCTCGATCGGTTGGCTTCCTGAGGTCTATCAGGCGATCGTGAAGCACGTCGGGCGTGGCGGGGTCTCTAATTACATCCGCGAGGCGTTCTATCTGGCGATGATTGGAGATGGTCACGAATTGGATGCCCCGCCTCTTTTGAAAGAGGGCCATATCAAAACGTCTGGGAAGCGTAAGAAATCCGATCTTCCGGCGGTTCAGCCAGGGCGTCAGAGTGCCGTTGTTCCGTTGGTGATTCCAGAGCAGTGGTACGAGGTCGGGAACGAGGTTCTCCCAAACAAGTTGGGGACCTACATCAAGGCCGTGACTCAGCTGAAGCTTCAGGCAGCGACAAAGAAGAAGTTGCCGGTTCAGCGTGGCCTTGGGGCGTGGCTCAATCAGTAGTCCCGTGTTCGCTGGGAATCTTGTGGATTCTTCCAGCGAATTGCTTGCCGTGTTTCGTATAGGTCATATGTCGAAAAGTCTTATACGGTAATCAAACATGGGGGCATCATGTCAACAGCACGCGCGTCGGGCGGTAAAACCGCCGATCAGGAAAAAACAGCAGAACAGCCGAGCGAACAGACAACCGAGAAGGCTGTTGCAAAGACGGAGGAGAAGCGGTCTCGCGGGGACCTGAAGACTGTGCTGACCAGTGAAGCGATGCTGGAACAGTTTGCGAAGGCTTTACCGCGGCATCTGAATGCTGAGCGGTTCGTTCGGATCTGCAATACGGCTCTTTTGAGAACTCCGCTGCTGCTGGAGTGTACTCAGGAATCGTTCTT